>PVLA01012078.1:0-47485 GCA_004027455.1 Hydrochoerus hydrochaeris
TGTGTCTGTGTGTGTCTGTGTGTGTGTCTGTGTCTGTGTGTGTGTCTGTCTGTCTGTGTCTGTGTGTGTGTGTCTGTCTGTCTGTGTCTGTGTGTGTCTGTGTCTGTGTCTGTGTGTGTGTGTGTGTCTGTGTATGGTGTAGAAATGGGACCCAAGGTCTCACCCATGTTAGTTAGGTAAGTGCTCTGCCACTGAGCTACATCTCCAAGTCAAACCACAATTTAAAAATGACTTTCTAATGTACAAATCCTAAAATTTGTTCTGCGTTACACTGAGATTAAAGTTAGACAAAATAGATACCTAGAAGTCTACAGCCTTAGTTTCAAACTTCAAGTTTCTTCTTCCCTTCCATTTCCTAAAAATTTCCCTTTGACTTCCAGGGTAACAAATGATGCCCGAGAAAATGAAATGGATGAAAACCTGGAGCAGGTGAGCGGCATCATTGGAAACCTCCGTCACATGGCCCTGGATATGGGCAATGAGATTGATACACAGAATCGCCAGATCGACAGGATCATGGAGAAGGTGAGCACATGGCAGTGACAGAGAGACTGCTGCTTGTCTCTTCTAAAACAATCACCAGGAAGCATGGGACAGAACAAATCCCTCATTCCATGACTGGATTCAGACACACCAGTTGTTGAAAAATTTGCCCTTAATTTTTGGAGACAAAAATGTAGGATTCATCAACACACTTGTAGTGAAGAAGGATGTATTTTTTTTTTGTTTCATTTTGTGGTGCTGAAGACAAAATCAAACCCAGAATTTTGCACAAACTAGACAAGTGCCCTGCCACCAAGTGTCCCCCCCCAACACCGAATGCAAATATTTCTCAAGTGTTCCTCCATGCCAGTCCTTCTGTGAGACACTGTGGGACACATAAAAATGAAAAACACCATTCCCACTGCCAAGAAATTCACAGCCTATGGGCAAAGAGTTGTCAGATGAATTTACTGTAACACAAAATATATTCAAGTAATGGATCCAAAGATACAATGCTAAACAGCACTAAAGAAGGAAAGATTATACAGAGTAGGACTCGGAAAAAAATCTCAGAAATGGCTGAATTTGAGTCAAGTCAACAGTTGGTTAGGAGATTGTCAAGTGGATATGGGGAAGGAATAGTTGAAAATGGGGAGAAATAATCAGCTTACTTGGAAGTAAAAAGTTGGTTTTTATAAATGTCGGCTTAAGGATAGTTCAAAAAGACTCAGGTTCCATTTCTAGTACAATTTTTCACATCCCTAAAACTCAAAACTGGAAAGATATTTGATGAAATTGAATTTGCACCATGATACCAGACTCAACTCTAAACTCCACTCTCTATCCCAAGTCCATATCCAACCATCTCCCCACCTGCATCAACAAGGAAGACTAAAGAAAGTACAGTGCAAAAGAGTAGGTCTGGGAGCATGAAATTAGAAGAGAACATAAAAGAATGCTGGAAAGTTTCTATAAAGAGATTTAGGGCACCAAAAATCTGATATTTGACGTCATACGAACCTGATGCAGTTTCTGTTTCCTTGTCGTATATCACTTTCCCAATCAGTAGCATACTGAACAATGATTTTAATCTCATAAAATGTCCAAAAGACAAAAGGAAGATGCAGACACATTACAAGTTTAATAGCAATTGTGTATCTGTAATTTCTGTTTGGCTAATTTCATGTTGTATTTTTAACCCCTGTGAGATATTGAAGTCCTTAGTCTGAGATCCTGAGTTTCTTTATAATAATTCTTCCTATTTCTGTGAGATGTTTTTGAAACCTCTTAAGGCATACAATTAGCTGTAGGCTCTTATTACCCAAGCAATCTCCACTGACTGAAAAAGGCATTGAATAGATATTAAAGGAATGTGTTGACCCCTTGAGTTGTATGTGTTCCATATTAAAATATCCAGTTGTGTAATATTTTTCCTGATCACTATGGAGCTACACCAAAGTCAGAGTTGGCTGGCAAAATGTTTATGCTTTTGCTTATTTTTGCAAGTTAGTACATGCTTGTCATTGTTAAGAAGCTTTTGATGCGATAAAGCTTTTAAAGCTAAGCAAGATGATGGATTTTATAGTCATATTGAGAGTTTCAGAAGGTACTGGAGCTGATACAACCTGACCTAAGCCATTAAGGACCAGAAAAATGATCCAAGAAATAATTGCTGAATGGCTTTCCAACAGAAAAATGACTTGAGAAAACAGGAAATCTTCATTTTCTATCAATAGGCCCAGTTTCTTCAGATACAAGCAGATATTGCACCAAATCCAATTAGAGTTCCAGAAGAAGAGGTTTAAACTAATTGTGGGGTCAAACTCTTGCTGATAGAGTTGGACTCTGAGCAAGAGAAAACTTTATGTTTTCAATTCTGTACTTAGAAATTCTTGTTCTCTTCTTTAGGGAGAACCTTTTATTCTAGGTCCAGAGTACTATCAGACAGAGACCTATGCATCTATAAAGTTTCATGAAAAGCCAGGCAAGTGTATGGGGAAATAACCATTCCAATCTGAATCATTCCTTCACTTGGAAACTTTTAGGAAGTGGAAGAGCGGTCTGGGTGTCTTTCAGTAATTACTTTGTTTCCAATCAATGCAGCAACCACCCCATTTTTTTTCCAATATCAGAATCTGGACACAAGTTAAATAGAGCCCATATCAACCCAGCCTTGCTCCAAATAGACAGATCACTGAGCCATACAATTATTAATAGACCATGCTGACTCCTGGCAACAGGAAACAGTGTGTGGAAGTCTCCTGTGTATCTAAGATTCAATTAAATATGCACAGCAGGGGTGAAGAGTCTTGAGATGTTTCCCCTATCTTTTCTTATGACCCCAACAATGACCTTCACCCAACTGTGTTGATCATGACCTTTTTTTATCACTTGGACAATAGTAAGGTTTTGGGAGTTCATTATATTCTCCTGGACTGCTAAGAAATTCCTATGTATATCCAAGCACTTTGCTTTCTGATTAATGTTATTTATATATATAATTTCCTAAGGTTAAAAACATACAATTCTTTCAGAATACTATATTAAAGGCAAGTGTCTATCCAATGCTCTGTTGAAACTGTTGCTAAGGAAATAACAATGAGGTTCAGATTTTAATCTAAAGTTGCCAGTGGTAGATGTCACACTGCAAAACAATGAGACACACTGTCACCATCCTCAAATTCTTCTGTCAGTGAGAAAACACAGTGTTCAAGAACTAAGACCTTGGCTTCAACAGGATTTCGCTCTTTACCAGCTCTGAGACCTTGTGGCCTCATCTAGAAGATAAAAGAACGGTTCAGATCTAGTATTGAAATGGACTGTGCTGTGTGGGTAGAAAGCTCCTTGTTCAGAAGTCTCATTTGGGGCCTGCAAACTACCTACCATGGTCTCAAGTTGAGGAGATTCCCAAAGTGTTCAGAAAGGTGGGGTTAAGAGCTCTGTGAACCACTTGCTGGCTCCCCAGTGGTCACCTTGGCTTTCTCACAAGGGCAAATCAAATAGCATCTGTTGGATTGTCAGCAAATCTAGACTTCTCTACAGCGAAATATGAAAACCATGATGGGTTAGTCCCTAGGCTATAAGTAGGATGAATATAGGCACTCTCCAAATACCAGGAAAGCATCTAAAAGATTTAGGCGGGGCTTTTTTTTTCTCTAAAAAGTGCTACTTCTAATATAACATAATATTATAAACATAATATAATATGGATGTAGTACCTTTTGTGTCTGGTATTATATGAGCTGGAATTTTGACAAGCTTCAGGAAGCACTTAGGTGGAAATCACAGATGCCCACTGAACAAAGATCTGTTCCAGCTTCTCCCACATCCTTTGAGGATGCCCAGAGAACAGCCCTATGCTTCACTTCAGATATCCCAGGTGCTGGCATGTGTCAGCTCATCACTGCAGTCTCACACAAGATTCAAGAGCAATTGCCTTCAGAGATGCCATCTATTTTTAAATGTTTTAGATTTTTAAATTATTTTTCTCATCTGCACTTCTCTCAATGTTCAGTCTGGAAACAATAGTCAGCATAATTCAATCCACAAGAACATTTTACATCAGATGAGCTAGTAATTTCCCTCTGCACCAAAGGATCATTACTTCTTATACATATTTGTAGCTGTGGAGGGAAGATTGAGAAGGAAGTACATCTGGAGGGGTTATCCATTTTTCAAATGAAGACCCTGAGGTTAAAGTATGTATGCATACTTGAGAACAATCAAAGAAAATCAGTGCTCTATTTTATGATGTAAATACTTGTTTTGACAGCCAAATCTTGATTAACCAAACAGATGGCAGAAAGCCCATAGTCAGATAATTCAGTTATGAATAATTTAGAGATACATTTAACTTTATAAGTTTCTATGTAGAGTAGGTAACTCCAGTGTCTTGGGAACTCACAATTCAAACTGAGTAAGGAAGACTCAACTTGGTAGAGACTGGAGAGCACCAAGCATGGTAGTATTGCAAAGTTAGTAATCATCGAGTGATTGTGACTGACTAGAAAAACAGTTCTGCTTCTCTACATACCCTGGTGACTTTCTTCTCCTCTTACCAGGCAGTCAGGCTGGGATAAAAATTACAGCCTGAACAGAATTGTTGTCTTGACCACTATGTACTGACTAATCTTTCACAGTGGCTAGAGGGTTAATTAGTTTTCCAAGGTTTAAAGGTCTATTTTAGTAGTATCCCTAGGTTTCATGCTTCATATATATATATTTGTAGCTGAATGATGTTTGTAGCTGAATGACAAATGTTAATGATAAATGTAACATGAACAGGAAAAAGATCAACAAAGACACTAAAGTGAGTAAGGTACAGAACGATGGCACATAGTTAAAGGCAAGCTAGTTACCAAACTAGTGAAAGCTAGGCTTCAGGATTAGGGCTTGAAAACTATTAAGCACTCCAAAAGCAAGCCGCATTTTCACCCAATAGCAGTGATTGCAAGATAAAATAATTGACCACTTAATTTTTCCAAAACATTATTCTAAGCATATGTATCTATAAACACAATGAATCCTCATAGCAAACCAAGGAAGTAGAGAGATTAGCAGTACAGACTCTGACTTCAGATTATTTGCATACTGACTGTGGTTTTCTCAAAGTACTAAGCCTGAAAGCAAATTGCCTGAATCTCATCTGCCTGGTTTCTTCCCTTGGAAAAGAAGCTAATAATCACACATACCTGATAGTTGATGTTATCAAAGTTGATAGAGTAGAAAGTAGCAGCTGATGATTATCATTAGCAGCATTCATGCTTACATTAGCAATATTTTTTTTTTATTCCTTCCATGATTTAGGCAAGAAAGTTGAAGCCCAAGATGTAATTTTCTCCAAGTACCACTGCTAATAAGTTAATCATAATTTGATCCCAGCTGTACAAGTGGTAGTAATTCAACAGTCTGACAGATATGGACACTACTACAGAAGTCACTGGGTGTCTTTCCAAGATGGAAGGACAATGACATAAGCCTGTCCTCAGAAGGATACTTTCTGATGCAGAAAGCTAAAACTCCAAATCAAGGGCCTGTGTTCATGTACATCACTAGGGCCACAGTGATGTTTGTAGAAGCACAGAGGATGAGTAATCAGTTCTTGGTTCTGGTTAGGGAAGTTTCAAGATGGCTCCACCCAAGATGAAACTTTGAGCCAAACTTGGAAAGAAGAGCAGGATCTCAAAGAGTAACCTGATTTTCATTTTCTTTTTTCTAGGCTGATTCCAACAAAACCAGAATCGATGAGGCCAACCAACGTGCAACAAAGATGCTGGGCAGTGGTTAAACATGCCCACCTGCGTTCCCTTCTGAGTGCTGTCGGGCAAGATAGCTCCTTCCTGATTTTCTCATGGTATTACCCAGTAGGTCTTGCGCACACACACACACACACACACACACACACACGCATACACATGCCAGTCCATCCTCATTGTGAATGTTGTTCTGTGTCATCTGTTAGCTTCTCGACAATACTATGTATCTTTTGTTCTCTCTGGGTCTTTTTTCTTCCAAAGGTTGTATATAGTGGTCACTGGGTGGCTGAAACGCTCTATGTAAGATGTCTTGGGTTCCACTTTTCTTTTTTCTCCTCAGTGGCATTTGCTGAATGACAACAATTTAGGAATGCTCAATGTGCTGTTGATTCTTTCGATACACAGTATTGTTCTCGTAAAACTGTGACATTCCACAGAGCTACTGCCACAGTCTTCTCTTTGGGTGTCAGGCTCTGAATCTCTCAAAACGTGCAGTCTTGGGTCCCTCGTGGCTGTAATCTGTCTTTATGATTTCATGATTAGACAATGTGGAATTACATAACAGGCATTGCACTAAAAGTGATGTGATTTATGCATTTATGCATGAGAACTAAATAGACTTTTAGATTCCTACTTAAACAAAAACTTGCCACGACAGTAGCATACTGACCAGAAAACACACACCCAACAGCAACAATAACAAAACAACAAAGCATGCTCAATATTGAGACACTGTCAGGATTAAGTTATACCAGCAAAACCGCAATAGTGTCACTTTCTTTCTGTCAATATATAGACTTATCAATCATGATCATCCTTTTTTTAAAAAAAGATTTTTAAAAAAGATGGATTTGACACAATCACCATTTAATCATTTCCAGCAACATATATGTTTGGCTGAAACTATGTCAAATGGATGTAATATAGGGTTTGTTTGCAGCTTTTGGAGGCTATGTTTTGAAGAAACAATCTTGCTGTGAAACTGTGGAAATGTAAATTTTATAAGGCTGACTCTGGTTGGTCACCATTTCCCCTGTGATTTGTTATCAGTACAATTCTTTGTTGCTTAATCTAGAGCTATGCACACCAAATTGCTGAGATGTTTAGTAGCTGATAAAGAAACCTTTTAAAAAAATAACATAAATGAATGAAATATAGATAAACTGTGAGATAAATAACATTACAGCATGTAATATTAAATTCCTCCTGTCTCCTCTGTCAGTTTGTGAAGTGATTGACATTTTGTAGCTAGTTTAAAATTATTAAAAATTATAGACCCCAGATATCTGCTCTCATTTCTTCATTTGCACTCGCACAGAAAGACAAAACTTGACTGCTCTTTCACTGCACTGCAGAAGCCAATTACATGTACTGAGGACTCTGGGCAGGAAAACCATAGATGTCCCTTTTAAACAGCATTCCAGTGGCATCTGTGACTTGGTGTGGTTTTCATAACTTCTTCTAGAAATACTTGTGTGTGAATGCAATGTTAGCTGTGGGAAAATGTCATTTTCCAGATAAAAACCCATAAGGAAAAACTCACATAAATTCAGGTTTTAGAACATCGTTATCACCCTTGAAAGATATCCTATACCTATTAGTATCATTCCCATCTCATTTCCCCAACCCCTAGGCAACTAGTTTACTACTTTGCTAGTTGACTCTTATCAATTTGCTTGTTCCGAACATTTTATTTAAGGACCATACAGTGGTCTTTTGTGATTGACTTTTTTTTAAATTTTATTTAAAGAAAAAAAAACAGAAAGGAGATAGAAATAATACATAATTTCAATTTAAAAAGTAAGAAATCACTAGTTGACAATTACATATTTTCCTCTTAGAAGTAGCTGTTCAAGTTGCGAAAATAAAGCATACAAAGTGGACATTTAAACAGTGAGACTGCAAACAGTTCTGTTCAATGATCCAACAAAAACTTAGTAATATGGTTATCAATCCTATACACTTAAACATAGATGCAGTTATATCCTTTAGAGTACTTTCTTTTCTTCTCTTTTTTACAATAACAATAATCAATTCTCGTAAACTGTTTAGAAGTTCTATGCGTGCGATGAGTCTCTACATGTACGTATCCTTTCTGTATTAGAGGGAAAAACAAATCAAAACAAGACAATAAAACAAATTCCTAGAAAAACATGAAATGAAAAAGTCATATAAAACCACAATACTAGGTGATCTACAATGGTTATTATGATGTCTCTTGTTATTTTCAATAGAATTGTCTATATCATCAGGCATAGTATAATTGAACATAGCAATACATAGCAGTATTAATAAAAAAAATTGGAGACATTATAGGACTTCAAAAGCAGCTAATAATCAAATCAGAATGGGTATCCTATTGAATCTTTTCATCTTCAGAGTACTTAGTTGCCTCTGCTCTCAGACTTGATACTATCAAGCATACCAGATTCAAATAAAATCAGTGACTGGCTTATTTCACTTAGAATAATGTCTTCAAGGTTCATCTTTATTTGTTTTTAATAACCAGGTAATAGTCCATTGCATATTCCATGTTTGTTTAACCATTCATCAGTCTGTGGACATTTGGACTGACTCTAGTTTGTGTTATTATGACTAACATTGCTATGAACATTCATGTACAAGTGCTTGTGTGCTCAGATGTTTTCAACCCTCTTGCTGCATTTTACCACCATCATAGCCTCTACCCCTGAAACGATCCACATCTCCACTGCCACCTCTTTTTCTTTTTATATTGCCTAACTTCTCCATCATCTGCAGACAAACTTATCCTGGCTGCCTTGATTGGCTATCAGATCATTTTACCCATAAAAGCATCTCTGGAGGTTTGGTGCAAGTGCTTAAGAAGCAAGGCCGGCAATGAGAAAACTTGTCTTTATCAGGGAATCTTTGTGCTTCTTTAACATCTTTCCAAGTTTCAGAAAAGGTTTTACAGCCCCCAGATGTTCAAGGAAGTTATTCAAAGGAACTAAGTAACAATGCATTCATTCCTTAAAATTATGGTAGTGAGGAGCAAGCTACAAAATGGAGAAAGTGAATCTGTACTGCATATGTTAAAGCCACCCAGGGGTCAGTATCTGGGTTATGTTAAGCAATCCTGCTCCAAACTCCATCTGTTCCCAGCCAGATGAGTGAATGCATTTCCACACTGTTGAATAATTGAAACCACACACTGGATACATGAAAGGAAGATGCAGGCATTTTGCTTTAAGACGTCGCATAATTTGTTGTGAAGTCTGTTCTCTCTGATGATTACATTTGTCCAGCCTCAGCTCTTAAGCAGTCAGCTGTTTTGGGCTAAAGGAGAACATATTTCCCCTGGGATGAATCATCCCTAGGTAATGTGCCAACTCAGGAAGCAAATCAGAAATGTAATGATTAGGGCACAACAGAACATTGTAAGACTAAACCTTCTACCTCAGGCAGACATGGCACTGGCAAAGAACCTTCTACAAAAGGTCGGAAGTTGAAGGACCTTCCCTGGGCTTAGTAACAGAGTCCTTTCCTCTTGTCATTCTCTCAATTTCTAGTTTGTTATCTCTATTTTACAACCTTCCCCAGCATGTTCTTTGACCAGCGCTTCCCAATCTCTGTCATTAATTCACTAACAAATTTGATGCTTCCACTGGATATTAAGAGAAATAAAAAACAGTTCATATTCTGTGATCACCAAGTGATATGAGACACTGAATTGTGTTTCATTTCTATTAACTTGTTAACCACTCTGGAAAACTCTGAAAGATTAGCAGAATTGGCATTAATAATTCCCCTTTGTAGATGAAAACATTGATAGTTTATTTGAACAAGCACTCTAAGCTCATGCATAACAAAAGGGAGATTTAAACCAGATGTGTATGATTCTAACATTACAGAGAGGCCTGGAAGATACATTCCAGGATTTTGCCTCTTTCAATGCAGTCAGCCAGGAAAATGCAGGAGACATTTGGCATCAGGATGAGCAGCAAAGACAGATGTGTTGGACTCCATAGAAGGTCTTGGTGAACCCACCTTTAATTTACTCTTTCGAGAAATGTTTACAAAGCTTTGACCATATGCCAGGCTTTTTTCTAAGTATCATGCATATAGCAGTAAGGGAAGCAAAAACTAAAACAAGTAACAACCAAAAGAAAACAAAACCAGAAGATTCAGAAGCAGCCTTCAAACAAGGATAGATGGAGACCGACTGTAAGTAAACATCCTAGCACCACTGGTCCTGGAGTGGGATAAACTGTGAGGTACATGTTCCACATTGTCTCTGAGAGCTCCAAGACGGATCAGTCTCCAGCTGCCCAGATCATCAGTAGCAGTTTGTTGGTTATGTCCTCCACCTACAGTCTCATTGCTTTGTTTTCAGGAACCCCTGCTTACAGGAATTACTGCCCTGGAATCTTTAGCTCAAAGGCTGACATTTGACAGGTGTCCTGCCTGAGACAATACCTTCATGAATTTCATGCCAAGTCCAAAGCACTGCCACCTACTTCCCAGCATCCTTTGGGTTCATGCTTCTTTGATGAAAATGCCCTTCAGTACTAACTGTCTTATTTAAAACCTGACATTCTTCAGTGGTGAGCAATGAGCCACTTGCAAAGCTACTAACAACTGAAATCAGAGCCCACTACCTTTCATTTGTAAAATGCAGCTTTTGTCCCGTATGCATTAATATGCAGAGATAGAAATAGGCATCCTTTGCCACTTTCGATTACAGAATCCACTCATCACATGCATGTGCACATGATATACATGCTGGACTCCACTGAGGTTTCAGTAAATTAGTTTTCACATGCTTGTGTCAGATCAACCAGTAACCAGCCCAGTGTCTCCATTCTCCTAACTGGAGCAGTTGATGTGGAAAAAATTTCCCCATTAAAGCTTAATCTCTGACTTTTACCTGAAGGTCATAAAAGTCCAGGGCACTAATACTGCTTTCTGCACCTATCATGTCTAAAAAATAAGAATGATTTCCTGAAGTCACTGTGAGACCCAAAAGGTGCCATACTAGATGGTTGTATCCAAATATTACTGACTCTTACGAGCTTTGCTAATATTGTTTATGATAGAGGAGAGTAGATTCAAGAAGGTTATGACCTTGTTAAGAATTAGCTACTGCTATGTGACAGATTGACCCAAAACATAATGCCTTAAAATAATACACATCTATTTCATTTGTAATTCTGCAGTTTGTCATTTTGGACTAAGCTTGCTGGGCAGGTCCTCTGTTCTTGGCTGGGTTCCTTGTGTGACTGTGGTCCTTGTGGGTTCTCTGGGAAGCTCAGCTCTGAGGGTTGGCTAGCTGTTGTTGAGGCTCTGTCTCTCTGCTCCAGGTGTCTTTCCTTCTTCACCATGCCAACCAAGGTTTGTTCTCATGGCAAAATCACAAGTCCAAGAAAGAAAGTGAAAGCATGCAAGTACTCTTGAGGCCTGGGTTCCCTACTTCTATGTTCTATCAGACAAAGCAAGTGACATATTAGTGTATATCCAAAGGATAGAGAAATAGACCCCACCTCTTGATAAGAAAAGCTTCCAAGTCCTGTTGTAATGGATGTACACACAGAGGTGAGGTAATATGGCTCTCTTTGCAATCAAACAAGCTCAAAGAGGCATCTGGATCTTTTTCTGTTCCCTGTGCTTAGCACCTCATGGAAATGAAAGGTTAGGGTGACCCTTCTTAATGTAAAACACATGAGGATATTCTTCTGCTTGCATAACACCCAAAAGAAAAAGCATCAGACTATGAGGGTCAACAGCCCGAGGGAGGATTGAGGGTGGGGTGGTGCTGGTAGGACCGGAATGGCCACTGACAGGAAGTGGCAGCCTGTTGATAAGACTGATCTAAATCCTGCAATAACAAAACTAATCCCTCCTATTCAAAGCAATAGGGTTTCAGCCACCATCCTTAACCCCTAAATATCAAGACTTTTAAAAAAGCACCATTTTGAATGTACAAAACAGCACTGGATCCTCAACCAGGACTTGGCAAATACTGTTATTCTGAGTACTTCTGTGGTTTTCCTCTCTTGTCTTTTACTTGTTGTTATTTTGTAGGAATCCAAACTGAATTTTATTTTGGAGGGGAGATTCTTGTATTTTCCTTTCCTCCTAATCTCTCCCATGCAAAAATACACTGTTGTCTTTGCTAAGGGGACAAAAAAACTACTACTCAGGGATGAAAAAGAAATCATGTGTCAGAGACAGTCTAAGTGCACTCAAGCTGTATCCTGGGTGTCTGGGGGTGTGGGGTGTGGGAGGTGACTGCTGCCTTCTGTGGCACCATCCTGCTTCTTAAAGGATCCATAACAATCACCAGTTTAAGAGAGATGAAGCAAGTGCTAATGGTGTGTGCTGTTAAACTGTCAGAGGCTATGGAGATAGAAAGCCCCAGGGACCTAAATTCCTGTGTTCATCTGTTATTAAAAGCAGAACTCCAAACTAGGCCAAACTTTGTTCCAAAATTGAGGACTTTCAGACCTGTTCTTGAAAATCCATTTTTTTGGTCCATGCCTATTGACTTAACTGTGCCCCACTGGAATTTCTACCCTCTGACCTATTATTTAAGCACACTGGATACAAATAGCCTGCTCTGTTCTGAGATGCATAAGCAGTTCTTCAGCCAAGATATCCCAATTATCTCAGCATCATTTGATTCCAGAGCAACGATTTCAAATCCAGATGAAACTTTGGAGTGCCTCAAAAAGTTTTTCCTAAGTGAAAAGATGTTACAATCTGGTTCCTCAGAGAACAAAAGATAGATAGATGTGCAAATAGAGTGTGATTCTAGGGAGCAGAAATGAGGGAGAGGAAGGGAAAGGAAGAGAGAGAGACAGAGACACAGAGACACACAGAGAGAGAGAGAGAGTAAGACTAAGACAGAGACAGAGACAGAAAGGGAGAATTTAGAAAGCTAATTCCAGAGCACATTATGACAATAGTGATATTTATAGATCCCTAAGGGTTTGATCTCCTATAAAATCCTATCAAAATCTTTTCAGGAAAAAAAAAAAAGCATTTATCCTTCAGCTACTGTCTCCCTTTGGTCAAGGATTACCATGTAGGGCAGTGTCTCCCTTGTTTTTCCAGGCTGTGCACATGAAAGTCAAAGAGTTCACTGCAAGGACATCTTGTGGCCAAAGACTAGAAAAATTCCAGGTCAGAAGCGAGAGTGGGAGCTGAAATAACCACTGTTGGCACCTCTTCCTGTAGGCTGGTTGAAGTCTTCATGGAACTGGCTGCCAACTCTGTGGATAGACTAAAGTCAGGGACAGGAGATTTTCCTGGCATGTTTCAGAAACATTGTGGGTAAGAGGAACATGAGAGAGAGAGGAAGCCAGCCCCGAACAGGCACCCTGAGGTACTGTGCAGGTTACACAAGGCTCAGTGCTAGGGGGCACTATTCACGTGGTAATATAAGCTTCACGTCTCTGCCTGTCTCACTGAGCAGGGTTTCAAGCATGATTTTGTTTGAAAGAACCAGGGAGTCGGGGAGGAAGGAAAGAAAATCTTCAGAAAACATTTAGCTAGAATAATTTGGAGGACTAGTGGTACAAGTCAAGAACAGATGGCAAAAATAAAGTTCTAAATACTGGCAGTGTGGTGTGGATGGTAACAGCAAGGTGACAGGGAAAATGCTCATTTGTTTGCACTTGTCTTTGCATTTGTTTTTATTCTTTGTTTTATTTTTGCTCAAATTCTGAACACCCAGAGGGGATGGGCCAGAAGGTTTAAGGGACCTCAAAGAAGACAGAGTTGAGCAATTCTGACAAAACAAAAGCAGAAGAAAATGGACCAAACTGACATAACTCATTAAAAGAGAACAGAGCGAGGGTTAGGGTGGTGATCAGCGGTAGTGTGCTATATGAGAGCCTCAGTGAAATCCCCAGGACTGTATTTAAAAAGAAGAAGAAAAGGGTATGTGGGTCAGGGAAAAGAGAGAAATCTAAAAAGGGACTTTTACATAAAAATAGTACCTGAGGGATTGGAGGACTGTAGCTGGTGATGGACGCAGATTGCCTTTGGCATTTCCAGCTTGCTATTTTGAGGTCATCTTGCTGAAATAACAAGTTCCTCAGTCCCCTTCCCTTTACTCCCACAATCATCGTCAAGGGGACCTTGATTCCCACCTTCTGTACCACACTGGTGCTCTCATCCCGAGTCTTCTAGCCCAACATCTTTCCAAAGATAAGAGCGCTTAGCCTCTGAACCCTGACCAAATATTTCATTCATCCTATAACCAGATAGCTCAACCTCCACTCTCTCGAGTTCTTAAATCTTGCCTTTCCCCATCAAACTCACTTGAACTTCTACATTTTCTTCCAGTAAATCCAACTCCCCAGTCCTACCCAAAGATCTACTCTAGGGTCAGCATTTACCATATTCTGCCCTTCAGCCTGGACCACAAACCCCAAACTATAGATCAGTATAGTTCTCTGCCTAACCCGCGGTTGTGCCTGGGGTCTTGAGGAACACTAGAAAAATCATTCAAATACCTGACCCGGTAGCATTAAAAGTGCATCATCCCATTGAAAATCTCCTGCCTGACAGATGGAAATGTAAATTGGTGAAACCACTTTAGAAAAACATTTAGCAAGATTTACTAAAGCTAAAGACAAGCATAAACTATGACTTACCAATTCCATTCCTATACATCTACTCAACAGAAATACAGTTTTGTTCACCAATCAACATCAACTAGAATAGTCATAACAGGAATATTCATAATTGCTCCAACTGGAATCTACACAAATGCCCATTAACAACAGCATAGAGAAATGAATTATGGATATTTAAATATGGAATGCTAACACTAATGAGAATGAACAAACTATAAACACATGTTGAAGCAATATAAATCTTATTAGTTCAGTGTGGAAGAGAAGAAGTCAAAGACAAAACAAGCATATTGCTTGGTTCTATGTATATAAAGTTCAAAAATGAGACAAATGAATCCATAATGTTAGCAGTTGAAAGAGTGGTTTTCCTTGGAGTGAACAGTTAGCGACTAAAACAAGACACTAGGGAAGTTTTGGGGGTACTTCTAGTACCCTTCTTCTTGATATGAGCACTGGTTACAAAGATGATTCAGTTAGTAAACTTCACTGGTTGTCCCTTCAGCTTTAAAGGCCTTCCAAATACAAAGGATTCTCTTGTGCCACCCTTTTCCCTACCTTTCTGTCACCAGGACTTTATCTCATATTTGAAGAGGAAACGGAAATTAGCAGTAAAGTTGCCGGTTCACAATTCCACACCAAAGTGAAAAATATCTCCTGCAGTAAAATAATATCACATCTACAATTATTCACCCCAAAGAACTTCCATTTTCTGTCCCTCCTGTTTCAAAGTGTCTCTTTCCTAATTCTGTACTCCCTTTGGGCATTGAGTAGGCTTCTGCCAGGATGGGTAATGTGAAGAGAATTTAACAAGGACTATTTATGAAGATGTGGACATGGGAAAGGAAATCGAGCAGGAGAATGCAGTGGCCCAAGATTAGCTACAGTGAGGGTCCCTCTCTTTCCTCATCGCAGAGAGGCAAGGAAAGGAGCAGCTTGCCTGAACCAGAACCTGACCTAGAAATGGTAATTATGTGACCTGGAGAGGACCACCTGACCGGAGCCACAGCCTTTGATGAGAGAGGGCAATGTGGCAGAGAAGAGGCTGGGAATAAACAGCACAGTCACCTCCCCTGCACTGTCTAATGACTTGCGATTTGATGGTCCCAGTACACTGAACCCTATCAAAAGCCAGGAGAAGAAAGCTACTGAAGACGTCCAGAGAAGCTGGCACTGCCAAGACCTGGAACACAGTGGAGAAGGGCTGAGCACTGGTTTGAAAAGGTGGAGGATGGCATCTACAATACTTCTTCCTCATGGGCACCTCCTGGTCACACTGACTGCTGAGGCTCTTACGGCAATAGGAAAGAGTATCATTAAAGATACTTCAGGAAAATGGGGGCTTGTGGTAAAGAACTGGAACTTGAGGACCATAAAGAATAAACTCTTCTTGTGTATGGGCTACATTTTAGCTCCTTTTCTGTCTGTTTTACAGTTCTACTGCCTTTGCTCCTTTATGACGCTTGGTACAGGGAAAGAAGACATGTAACTTCTCCACTTGCCCTTTTTGTGTCAACCTCAGCTTTTTCTGTCATTGCTGACTCCTTCCTTTTCTAGATGTTTCCTCATCAAGTTCTCCCAAACAGCATCCCATTAGCTCACCTTCACATTCACATTCACAACAGGCAACATCATACGTTGCTAAGTAGTCTGTGTTTGGAGTATCTGAGCTCTATCATGTGCTCACTCTGGGTCCAATGACATGCTGCTGGAGAGCTAGGTCACATAACCTCTAATATGACCCACATAGGTGGCTATATTATATATTATCTTAATAATATAATATTTTATTATATTAAATATGCCCTGTCTAAAATGTTTTCTTTTCTGTTTAGATGATTGCAAGGCAATTATTAAGGCATTCTGATTCTGGAAAAGCTCTGGGTCAAAGGGAGAGTCAAAGGTACACAACAGAGAGAGATGCTGCCAGCCTCAAGTGAGTTGAACATGCACAGATTTTGCACCCATTCACTGGTGAGATCAGGGCTAAGGTCTGGAGCCCATGGCTAGTTCTACAACCAAGCAGTAATTACAATTAAATTCTATGGCATTCTCTTTAGAAGGTGAAGCCTAACTTTCTTCCCTTTAAGTGTCATCTGACTGAAATATTTCCAGTTGTTTACCTTTCCTGACCCTTTGTTTTCTTGTCTATGTTCTACTCTCTTCTCCATCTTGACCTTAAATGCGACTCTTGCACAAATCACATGGCCTTCATAGCTTCTGGCTATAGAACAGCAAACAAAATGTGTCCAGTGCTCGGCTACTCTGGCTCTCTTGTGTATTTTATATTATTAACCTCTAACTTCAAACTACTTCCTGTTTGATGTGAAACCACTTTCCTGTGGGTCTTCTCTTACTCTCTGGCTGCATTTTCTCAATCTTCTATAGTTTTTACCCCTTTGGTTATCTTTTCAGTGTTGGTGTTTCCCTAAGGCATTAAATTTGGTTTGCATCTCAAAGTACAATAAACATAAACCCAATCCTGCCTATAATAGCTTCAGTTACTACATTTATGCAGAAGGTGCCAGGAATCAGATATCTGTGGCATGCTTCTCTCTGGAGACATAGAACCACGTTTCTTCCTGCCTACTAAACACCTCCTTCTAGCTCACCCACGGCACTTCAAACTCATCAAGACCCGCTGTGAAGTATTCACCACCGCCCCCTCCAAAACTTCTCTGCTTTAGGACTAAAGCCAGGTGCACCCACTCATTAAATCATTCTCTAAGTCTTCTCTACACCACCTCTAAATTTCTCTCTCCTCTGCCTCCTCCTTTCACTAACCATATCTGGAAAAGCATAGATTCAAGGCTCAATTTCTGCCTGGATCCAGCATGACCCCACAATGCCATATCCAGGGGAAGTTTAATAAATGTGTTAAGCCACTCATGTCCTGCCTCTGTAATCTTTCAAAAGTTACCATTAAGATAAAAATACAAACTCTTTAGTAGGACATATGAAAATATTCAAGATTGAATGACTGTCAGCAATAACAGTCCACCCATTTCTATTGCTCTCTAGCTTACTAAGATGTGTGCAATTATCTGAAAAGGGTGTTTCTCCCATCTCAGTCTGGTAAATACCTGCTCACATGTGAGACTTCATTCAGTGATGTTTTCAACTTGCTTCACCTCCCCACAGCAAAATTAAGAATTCCTACTTTGTTCTTCTCAGAGTACCCCATATAACCATGAACTATATTTATCATATTGCTTTGCAGAATTTGCTTTATGTTTTTCTGGTTTTTGACACTATAAATTTAAATCAGTTACTATTGCTGTATAGGGAGTAATCACACAATCTCAGTCGTCTACACTAGTACATACTAATGTCTCACACATCTCTAGGGTTCAGGCACTCTGAGTTGGGCTCAGTTGAATGGCTCTGGTCATTCTGGTCTGCTGGGCTTACCCAGGCAGATGGGCTTCTCTCTAGGCTCAGGTAGGTTTAGGGAGCTTAGCTGGGTTAGCTCTGTCTCATCTACTTCTCATCTTTGAAGATGT
Source organism: Hydrochoerus hydrochaeris (assembly GCA_004027455.1). Taxonomy (NCBI): domain Eukaryota; kingdom Metazoa; phylum Chordata; class Mammalia; order Rodentia; family Hydrochaeridae; genus Hydrochoerus; species Hydrochoerus hydrochaeris. The sequence goes on from PVLA01012078.1 coordinate 17,842, forward strand.
ATTATAAAGTCTGATCAAAAATAATGGTTAGTTTTTAATTGTAAAAAAAAAATTGTTATAGTGATAGACACATTACCTTTATTTCCCCTCAAAATACTCTCCCTTTCTTCATAATCACTTATACCACTGTCCTTTCCATTTTCTAGAACCACTCTATGCTGCTCCTGTATCTGGATTCTCAGAAAATTTGTAACATTCATGATTTTTAGCTTCTAAGTTTGAGAATAATTTACATGTAGCAATAGGTAACTGTGTTAGTCAGCTTCTTGTTACCTTAACAAATACCTGAGATAGCCAATTTACAAAGAGAAAAGTTTCATACAACTCACAGTTGGGGAAGCTTCCATCCACAATCGATTGGTCCCATGGCTCTGGGCCTGTGATCAGGTAGCACATCAGCACTTGGGCAGATGGCAGAACAAAAACAACATCCTGCCTGGCTTGGAAGTGAAAGGAAGAGTGAAGAAAAGTCTGGGATCTCACAACCCTTTACAGGAACACACCCTTACTGATGCGAAGACCTCCCACGAGGCCCTGTTTAATGTTCCCACCCCTCCCAATAGTGTCATCCTGGAAAGTAAGCCTTTAAGGTGTGGACCTATGGGGACATTTGTGATTCTAACGATAGCAATAACTAATTCAGCCACTTAGTGAATAAATCACTGAACTCTTCCCTAAAACTCTGATTTCATAATTGTAATATTACAGTCACTTCTGCACAGCAAAAAAAATAGAGCATACACCGTTCCCACTCCCACCTTGGAATCCTTCTCTCTAGTATTAAAGAAGGTAAGACAAAAGCAAATATCTGCCTTCATTTGATGTGAATAGGAAACTGTCAGGTTTGGGGAAGGAATGTCAGGAATTCTGAGTTGAGCTGCTTATTTGCAGGGAAGGAATTGAAGAAATACTAGGCTTATCCTTTTGACTGAAGCCTAACCCCTTGTTTTCAAATTCCATGTCCAGCTCCTACCTCCCCAGAGAGACTAGATTGGCAGGACTCCAACATGACCCCCAGTTTATTGAAATGTCACTTGGTTTACGGTCCATAGCTTGCTGTGGAGGAAATAAAAACCCAGTCAGCCCAGAGGTGATAATGAGAGAAATCATGCAGCTCCTAAAAATAATGAAAAAAGAGAGCAGTATTTAAAGTTGTGAGTCAGTGTTGTTTGGGAGGCAGGAGAAGGAGAGCACAGAGCGGAGCAGAATATAAAACACGTTAGGTGGGAGATAAACATGGGCTCTGCAGACCCACAGGCAAAGGGAGCCGTGCGGTCCCTGGACCTCAGAAGACTCCAGAGGGAGAGGCTCAGCTGGAGGCTTGACCTAAGGCAAGGACCTGCAAGCAGCTGGCTCAATCCGGAGAGCTGTGCCTGCCCCTACGCATGCTGCTTGGCCAGAGATATGAGCCCCAAGTTACCCATTTCAGCCGCAGGACAGCAGCTTCTAGCTCACCTTTCCGGCTGGAAACATACATACACCAAAAGCCACTTTTATTTGGCATGATGCCAAGCCCAGAAGACATAAACATGAGCAAGGCTCTTAGGGATTTAGGATTTCATAAAAAGATTGATCTAGAAACAATTACATTCAAAAAAATATAAAATAGTGATATATATGACAGTATGACAACCATAAAGTGTTTTACTCAGGGAATTATGAGAGACAGAGGACAGCTTTCTGCTTAAACCAGAAACTAAATGCAGGGTATGGGAACCATGCTCTCCCAGAAGGCTCTGGAGGAGAATCTGCTCTTCCTCTTTCAGCTTCTGGAGGCTTCCAGAACCCCCTGACTTAACCATATCATCCTGGGCTCTGCCTGCCTCTTCATTCACCTTCTATGGGTATCAAGTTTCCCTCTGTCTTAGTCCTGTAAAGACATTTACAACTGCATTTAAGGCCAGTGCAGTTCACTGACAATAATCTCTCCATCTCAAGGTTTAGCAGTCACATCCTCAGAGACAGTTTTCCATACAGGGTAACAGTAACAGTGACTCAATCAACAAGAATCACCTAAGACCTGGATGTGCAAATGCCCTGCAACTGGCTGTTTCAGCATTCTTCAGAGCGGAGACTTCAGAGGGTGAAGGACCTTGCACACCAGGACAAAGAAATGGAACTTTCCCTGATATGAAATAGAGCATTCTTGAAGATTTCAAGTGAGAGTAAAGTGGTCAGACTTCCTTTATTAGAGATTCCCTGGCTGCACTGTGGCATAGCCAAAGGGATACCTGAAGGCAGGTCACTAAATCTTACACCAAGAGTTGTCTTTAGAAGGCCACAGGTAAAATACAGGTGCACAGTCGTGGAGGGAGAGGGCCAGGGCTCTTCCTGTCACCACCAGGTCAGACTTTGTCATCAAATGACAAAGAATTGGTAACAGAGAGGCTGAGTCCTGAAAGGACTTTACAAGAACACAGATAGTACCTACAATATGTATGCAAGACACACTTGCTAAGTAAAAGAGAAATAAGAAGGGCTATGAAGGGCTGGTTCTTATGAAGACTATGAGAATTGGAGTAAAACTAGGGAGAAAGTCAGGAAACCTAGTGTCATAGTGGAGGGAGTCTCTGTCTTGCTTTACAAGGTCCCCACAGAAAAGCCAGTTCCTAACAGACCTGCCTAGCCCTACACATGATGCCCCCAGGGCAGTTCACCATCACTGACTGACATTGGATCACAAATGGGACAGGTCTTGATGTCATTTATGCTCCAGGGCTCCCATGGAGTAAGACCAAGACTTCAATCCCTACAGTATCATGTTTTACTCCTGCCCTGTTCTGCTTCCCATGGCCCACTTCAGACTTCTACAGGAGTCACTGACATGAGTGCCCTTAGTGTGGACTCTTGGGGGAGCTTGACCCAAGCCCAGCACCATTGCTGGTGATGCAGCTGTTGGGACAGCCTTGGCCAGGAGATGAGACAGCAAGCTGAGGTTCAAACAAGTAGGTGGTGAGTTCTGGGAGAACAGGAATCTGCACACATTAATGAGGGAAGAAGATTTTGCAAAATTGATATTTAGTAAGTAGATTCTAAAAATTCAATGATCTGTACCAGGGAACATGTTTCTTCTACCTAGAACTGGTGTCTAATTAAAGACTATTTCTTTGGCACTTATCTCACTCTTGTACTGCAAATGTATGTGTTTGCTATAAAAATTCTCAGTTCTTCATGGATGGCATACTCATGGTGCCATAATGGCTGTGACCACAGCTGGCATTCCGTGTATATAGATTCTATAGTTTACAAAGCACTTCACATACTCAAATCATTGCTTATGGACTGGTAGCTTCTTATCACTTGAGAATTTACTAGAAATGTTGAATTCCAGCCTCTACCCCAAATCTGAGAATTTGTAGGGTGGCTCTAGCAGTCTCCACTTAAACAAGACCTCAGGGTGATTTTGTGAGCACAAATGTTCATAAGCCATGGATATAGATCATCTCATTCAACTGTTGACAGGTGGATTGATTGGAGAGAAAATAGCCAACAGGAAGCCACAGACAGCAAAGTGCAATAGCAACACACACTGAACACACTCTTAATAATCATTTCTCCAGCCAGGCACATGTGGTTGGGAGTGCTATCAGAGTCCACAGTGGTGTTCAGATCTCAACTCCAATATTGGCTGATTTGAGCAATTTATTGTATTCAGCCACTGCTTCTTCATCAGTAGAATGGGTATAATTTTGGTACTATCTCATTCTGGCTAATATGTTACATCCATCAAAAGAAATACTATACAGCCTTGTGGTTAAGACAGATATGCAGAACTTCTGTTGTAAATCTTTTTTAAAAAAATTTAAAAAGAAAGAAAAAAATCTTTTTTTTTATTTAAACATGCCATTTCTTAACTATCTTTCCAGGAATTAAGATGACACTTATCTCTTCTTGTTCTTAATAAGGATAAAAATTCTACTGATATCATCAAGGGCCCATCTATGGCAGTAGAGAGAACTAGGCAAGTTTGAGAATTGTGTGAGGGATAAAAGCAGAATTTGACCACGTATTGAAAGATAAAGTGTTGGTCTAAAGTCAGTTGGCATGCAGTTGATCTAGCCTGTCCTTTCCTGGGACATATGAAACACCTCAGCCTTTTCCCCATATCTCTCATTCTCTGCCAGTGAAGCCTGGGTACTTGCTCATGGTAACAACAGAGGTATAAACCATGGAAATGAACAAGTTCTTTCTCAAGCCTTTGCGGAGTCACATCTGATGAAGCCCCACTGGTCAAACCACATTACATGGGGAGATAAGAATCAAGGCAGAGAAACTCATCCCATGTCCATGGGCAGCTCAGAGCCACATGACAAAGGACATGGACCCAGGCAGAGTAAAAGGACAGATGGTGTTCTTTAAAGGATTGTGAGCTCAATGGTGACAGCCAAGGCCAGGAGACAACAGATGCTAATATTACTTTGGAATGTTGAAAATAAGTGCCTATCACTGTCGGTAAAATTTATGAGCTTATGAAGCCAGGAATTAAAGTGATAAATAAATGCTAGACTTTAAAAAGCTGTAGGGCCCTAGAGTATGCCAAAATTAGAAATTCTCTGCTCTCTGTTGATTTTGCTTTATCACAATGAAACAGAAATTTCAGTACAGCATGAGATAGTGGCAAACTGTTTCGTTCTCTCTTTAGTTCCCCTGGTATAATGACCCTCAGTCACTTGATCTCTTCCCTGGGTATGCTACCCCCACAGGACCATAGGAATTTTCTAAAGAAGTAGGACTTCTGTTGCTACCCCAGTACAAGTCATTCTGACAGGTACAGTGTGGGAAATCCCACTGTATTTGTTTTTCTATTTGTTTCTCTAATTCTTCTTCTTCTTATTGACATACATGATGGGCCCCCAATCACATGGATATAATTTTTAGACTTGAGATGAGATAAACATCTCTCTAATATCTATGAAGATAAACATCAAGGAAACAGGATGTTGGAACAAACAAGGGGTTTTAACAGAAGGTCTGCAGATGTTGCCCATTTCGTCTCCATCACTGTGGAGCTGTGGCATGTCTCTAGAAAGAAGCAGGAAGCCTTGGGGCACTATACCCAAGAACGGTAGATAAATCTCATGGTCTGGCCAGCCCAGCTGCTTCCTTGAGAAAGGAAATATTATCAGGTAGTAAAGTCCGAACCTCAGGCAATGCAGCGTCCCCGGCGTCTCTGGCTTAACCAACATGCCCTTGTCTGTGTAAAGCTGGAATTGCAGCAGAGGTGGAGCAGACAGCTGGACGGGCTGACTGTGCTGGCACGCGGTACACATGGAAAGGTACCATCTGTGCTGCTGCGACTGCTGCTGAGCAGCGATGATGCGGAGCTGTGACTTTTCCAATGTTCCATCTGTGTGCAATTGAACTACTTCTTTAAAATAAAAAATATCCGTATTTGCCATACATCTTCTATTGTAATGATCTTCATACTTAATTTCTTAATTTCTATAGCATTCACTTCAGAAGACATCAGACATAAAGCATTAAAAACTTGGAAGGAAAGTCTTTGGGGGATGATTGGGTTTTTTTGTTTCTCTGACTGACTTGTTTTTGTTTTTCTTGTGATTTCAAAAGCAACTTTCATCTGCAAAATTCCTTCTGAGACTTTTGGGGAAAAAAAATGCCCTGAAAGGATCACCCTATAGACAGGTGGAAGGAGAATGTTATCTTCACCCAGGAGAAAAACAGGACATGAATTTGCCCACATTTCCAAACCAACAAGACCTGCGATTGAATTTCTTCATACAAATCCTCTTGGTTCTGAAGAATATTCTGAGAATAATAATAAGGGTAATTAGAAGCACAACTTGAATTCAGAGTGACTTATTTCTGTAGAACTAAAAGCATAGGAGGGAACAGAATTTCTCAGAGGGGACTCTAACATGCTTCTCTCCAGGTACAATTATAGATTTGAAGTCTGTTGTTACTTTACCATGGCAACCTTCATGCTTAATTTCCTAAGTGTTGAACTTTTGTCGTCCTGTTCATGTGGGGGAGCCCTTCAACTGCTGCTCCCCCTGGATTCACATCATGTCAGCCCCTTCAATGCTTGACATTCTCCAAATACATGCTATGCACGCACATCCCCAAACCAAAAGTGACAGCAAAGACCAGGAAGAATTTGATGGTGCCCTCAGCAAAAGCAATTAGATGCATACTTTCTGGTTGCTGGAAACCAGCAATTTAATGTAACTCCAAAGGTCCAATGCCAAGTTCAAAAGCAATACTTTGGCCTTATGCTCTATTCAATTTTAATAAATACTAAGTATTTACTCTGTGCTGGGAGCTGCAGGAAATACAAAGACTAAAATACACCACATTTGCTAATCATAAGATGTTTACAGTGCAGGGAGAGAGTGAGATCCAAATTGCTATAAAGTACTTCCAAATACATGGTCACCACATCTGGGGCAGCAGCAACAGCTCCCAGGATCTTGTGAGAAATGCAGATTCCCAGACTCCATCCCAGACATTCTGAATCAGAATCTCTGGGAATGGGGCCCAGGAATCTGTGTTTTTCCCTAATTCTTCTAGGGGATTCTAACACTCCCTACAATTTGAGAAATCGCTGCTGTAAAGCAGTACAGCCCGAAGAAATAAAGGAAGAAAAAGGAAAAGGGAAATGGCTCTGATTTGAGAAGGAAGACTTTCTGGAGGAACGCTATTTTCATGAAGCTGTGAAGCCTAACTGAGGCATTGAGATGTAGGGAGTGGGTGACCATGAACATGTCCCAGGAAAGAAAAACATGAGCCATGCAACAGAATTAAGAAAGCAAAGGCAAAAAGAAAAGTCTAGATGGACTAGCATGAAAGGAGACAGATCAGGGACCAAAGGTCAGCTGGCATCTCAAATACCAGGCCGAGAAGTATGTCACCACCTGATATGGCACTCAGGCCTTCAGTCAGAAGGGGAACAACATGAGAACAGTCCTCTGGGATGATTCACCTCTAGGTTTCCAAGGATAACTTGAAAAAGAAAGAGACGGGAAACAGGAAAACAACTGAGTTAATAACTGCAATCATTGGGCAGGGGACAATGAAATTAAGGAGTCTGTAGCAGAAACACAAAAATGAGAGAGAAACATTTCATATAAAAATAATTACAGGAGCTTTAAGGCCTAGTTCAATATGATTTGACTATTGATCCAAGAACAGGAAAATGAAGACAATCAACACCTTGATGAACAAGTGATGTGCTGTGTTATAAACCAAAATATAAGGATATTAGGAGTTGGTTTTGAAGGCATTTGTTTTGACATCATTGATGCATCATGCCATCAATACAAATGAAGGCACAGAGTTTATAATAATAGCTATGATATTTTGACCACGTAGGCACTGAGCTAAATACCTGACCCATATTGTATCATATCAGATGCACACAGACTTTGTAAGGAAAGCATTTATACCCATATTATTATTATTATTGCAATTCTATTACATATTATAAAAGGCACAAAATAAGAATGACTTCTACATGCAGATTTATTCTAGTGCATAGAGAGAATGAGGAGACAGGCAATGCAGGACAGAAAAGGTGGCTCCAGGCCATCATTTCAGCAGCTGGGTTCCTTTTCATGTCCTGCTTCAGCATCCTCCACTGGACAGGTCCATCCTCTAGAGTACTTCATCATTCAGGATGGTTGGGGGGAGCTCCAGCCATCAGAGAGGTGGTAGTTGACGTTAAGGGAACTGGTCCCTGTTGAAAGAAGGAATTTAAAGAAGGAAAGACTGGAAGAATCTTGGAGAATAACCACAAAGAAGGGCCCAGAAGACATACAAGAAAGAGACAAAAGAAACATCCAGGACCATTGTTGCAAAAAATCAAGGAAACAGAAAGCTTCAAAACAAAAGCAAAGGTTGGCAAATGGTGTCTAATGGTGCGATTCCCTTGGACTGAAGCATAGACACTGGATTGAAGAATCTGAGCTGCTCAGTGACCTCAGAATAAAAGCACCATTCAAGTGTTCTATGACTACAGGTCGCAGAGCTAAAGAAATATTAGATGGTAAAGTAGTAATGGAACAATGATTTTTCTCCCATGAAGTTCGATGATACAGGGAAAGAGATATGGTGATAGTGACTGAATTTTAGCAGTGTTGAGGTAATGCTTTTATAGATTAGATTATCTGAACACAATTACCACTTATGACATCAGGTCTCTCCAGAGACTAGATTTAAATCACTTGAGTGTATGAGCTGTGATAGCAAAGCGCTTCTTCCATGATCTGCAGCTCCAGTCCAGTGCTCTAGGGGAAAGCAAACCATGTGTCAGCTGATAGTATATCATAACAAAGGGCTGACATTATGCTTTTTAAGGACTGTCTCATAAACTTAATTAATCCATCTTTGTTTCTACACCCAAATCTTGATGGGATCTCAGCCAGCTCTGGTTCAGGTTCTTAAATAAAAATTATATTACAAAAGTCAGGATGTTTCAGTAGACTTCTACAATTCCTTGAGGGCAAGCAGCAAAGGCTCTCTGGGTGCTTCATAAGACTGCAAAATTTGAAATGGAAGAGGCTCAGCTTCATTTCAAAACAAATAAATATCAGGTTACAATACACTGTTTTTGCAGCTGATTGAGTTTTTGACAGAGTGGCTATTTCTCTCTGCAGTTGCAAGTAGAGAGGAGTTTCTAGCAGAGCAGAGTGTGGCACTGGCATCATTTCTTTATGAAGCCATTTTCCCTTCGGGGGACGCATTCCCAGCGGATCCCCCACCCCAACGAATGTCTGATGCTTGTTCAGTTAGCGAGCATGACTTACTTTGAAGGTTGTTAAAAATAAAGACATATTCGGACTAATTCTCTTCATACCATTTATTCTTCCCCACCTAACTTTCCACACCTATTCTCCCTTCTACTAGAAAATTGGAGTGGGGGAGATGCAGGCAGTGAACCCCAGCATGCTTTTGAGTTTCTAATGGCCTAACCTGAATCTAGGGAGCCATAACACCCTGGAAGCTAAAGCTGCTTGAAGCAGCCACAAATCTTTTGACTTTAAAATAGCAACACATCTTTTACCATTTCAGCTATTTTAAGGTAGATTTTTGGGCACATGCACACTTGTTGAAATTACTGCATTTCAGTTTTATTCTTTTTTTTTTTCTTTTTTCTGGAGCGATAGCTGACTAGAGGGGTGCTTGCTCTCTACCTCTTAAAGAATAAATTTGAATGCCCAAGGTAGATACAGAGTTACTTGATGGGATTTTCTGACTGCACTGATTATAACTGGTTGTATTTTGGAAAGTGAGTGTATTTAATAAATGGAATTGTCCTATCATTTAGTATGTGGGTTGTGTCTTTTATATGAAGTTCTTGGGACCAAAAGTGTGTTAGGTTTAATCTTTTTGGTTTGCTTGTTTGTTTGGTTGATTTGTTTTGGTTTTTTGAGATAGAGTCTTACCATGTAGCCCAGGCTGGCCTTGAACTCACAATGATCCTCTTGCCTCAGCTTCTCAAGTGCTGAGATCACAGGTATGTACCACCACACCTAGCTAGATTTAAGGGGTTTTTTTTCAATATTTACACATACTAATGAGATATCTTAGAGATGAGACTCAAATCTAAACACAAAATTTAGTTGTTTCACATGTACATTATACACATAGTCTGGAGGTAATTTTATACTGTAATATTTTTAGTGTGCCTGCATCTAGACTGTGACTCATCCCGTAAGGTCATGTGTAGAATTTTCCACTTATACAGTCATAGCAGTGTTCAAAAATTTTGTATTTTGAGCACTTCAGATGTTAAATTTTTGGATTAGAGATGCTGAACCAGGACCAGTGTTGTAACAGATCTTAGTTTGTATTTCCCCAAAACAAATGCTAAGCCAAGGCTTTGAGTATACACTAGGTTACTTGGAAAGTGATTTCAGGAAGCACTGGTTGGGGAGTGAGCAGGGAGCAGGGGACAGAAGACCGTCAACAATGGTGACAGAATGAGAAGTTGCACCTGTGAGCAACTGATGTTTGCTCTCACTGGGGAACAACATGGAGCAGACAAAGTGAGGTCCCCCCTTGGGGCTGGATCTGCTGGTAATTTAAAACCAATTCCTTTCAGGCATTGGTTGACAGTTCTAGCCAGAGATGACAGTTGTTCTCATCCTCATCAATAGATTCAATGTAACTCACGTGAAATCCCCACCAATGATTTTGTCAGAATCAACATACTAATTCTAAAGCATATAGGAAAAGCAAAAAGACCTTGAATAACTAATATAATACTGAAAATGAGATTAGATTGGAGGAACTATACTGCGCAATTTCAAGATGATATGAAGCATCAACACCCAAAGCAACAAGGTTTTTCATGAAAAAATAAACACTTAGGTTAATGGAATATAACCTAGTTAATAATATAATACAATCTAGAACTAGAGTAACAAAGTCCTGGCACTTCATCTTTGACAGATGCTCCAAGACAACTCAATGGAGAAAGGAAAGGTTTTTCTAAAAATGAGCTAAGTCCTACATCTAGACATTATACCTTCCACAAAAACTGACTGAACATTGACCACAGACTTCAAAGTAAAATCCAAAGCTATAAAGTTTCTTAAAGAAGATGTAGATATAGATGAGACAGAGACAGAGACAGAGACAGAGACAGAGACAGGGACAGGGACAGGGACAGGGACAGGGGCAGATACAGATATTTATCACCTTGGATTGGGAGGTGAGTTTTTGGATTGATGCCAAAAGCACAATCTATAGAAGGAAAAGCTCATACACTGAAGCTTATTAAAATTAAAAATTCTGCTGTGCAACACTCACTGTTAAGAGAACGGAAGACAGAATGGGAGAAAACAATTGCAAAATACCTACCTAATAAAGAGTTTGTATCTAAAATAAAACAAAGAATTCTTAAAACTCAACAATAAAGAAAAAAATCTAATTAAAAAAATAAAGATTGCCAGATTGAATAAACACATCAGGTAGAATATAATCCTAATTTTGCAAATGATAACCAGATCAAATAAATAGAAATATTTCTCAGAAAGTGAGTCCTTTATTCTTCTCATCCCCAACTGTAAATATTTCCTTTTTTAGCTCTTATTTTTTTAAAAATTTAAGCTAACAGGATTATACCATGAGAAGGAATGGTGGAAGAGACAGAGTGACAGGCAGATAAAGAGAAAAGGTGCCCAGAGTAGGTGACGGTGCACAGTGCCTTGACGTAACTTGGTGTGTAAGAGGATCTCAGGGGAAAGCTCAGATAAGCACTAAGTGCTGAGTGTTGTTCTTGATGGAGAAAATTTTTCTGTACTATTCTGGACCTTGAAACATGGATTCTCTGACATCCTAAACCATGTGACAGTGAGATAGTGACTGAGGGTGCCGTGGTAGATTGAAAATCAGAGGCCTCCACCTGTGCCCAGCTGTGCAGAAGTCTCTCACTTCCTTAAAATGGCCCTAACCATGGTCAAGAGCCTAATGTTTGCACGGATACAATCTCCTGGCAACCTGGTAGAATGAAGGTCAGAGACAGATACAATTCTAACAAAAGAAAATAAGTGGGAACTTTCTTTACAATTGAGTTTATGAAGTCATAAACTCAGGTATTCAGACCATTCTGAATGGAATGAATGCTTGTGTTCTAATTCATATGTTCAGATCCCACCCTCCAAAGTGTCAGTATTAGCCAACAAGGACTTTGAGAAGCTATTAGATTATGAAGATGGAGCTCTTATGAACGGGGTGAGTGCCCTCATAAAAGACCCTAGAAAGCTCTGTCATTTTCTTTCATCTGTGAACTGGAACATACCCCTTCACCAGACATAGAATCTGTTGGTGCCTTCAGAGCTGTGGGAACCAGTGCTTGTTTTGGAAGCTTATGGTAATTTGTTATAACAGACCAAATAGATCAAGTTATACCACCTTGATCATGTGAATAGGAAAGCCACTGCAAGGGTGTATTCCAAAATGATTGTAAGTGATTAGCTCAGTAATTGGATTACAGGTGATTTACTTTGTTTTATTTATGCTCTTTAATTTCCACACATGGAATATGTTTATATAAAAAGGAGAGGCTGGGTGACATAGAGCATAGGGCTTGACTTTTAGAACTGGATAGACTTCATTTTTTATCAACTGCGCAAATTTGAGGAAGTGAGTTACATTTCTGAGCCTTGTGTTCTCAGCAGTAAATGCCAATAATGTTAATCTTGTAGAGTGACCACAAAGTATGATTTATCCACATACAAAATGCAGAGGAGTTTTCCATATTGCACTCATAAATGCTTGTGGCTATCATACTCTCTTTTGCACCTCTAGGGGTCAAATCTAAGATCTCCTGCATAATACATAAGCATTCTATCACTGAGCCACACCCTCGGCCCCTGATTATTACGCATTTTAAATTAGTTAAATGTATGCTCCATAAGTTATATTTCAATAAAGTTCACATAAAAATTGTTGGAATGATTTGTAGGAATATTTAGATTGATTGCAGATATCTGAACTGAAAAACGTTTATGAAGTTATGTGTCTAAAGTTTCTAGCTCTAAAGTGTCTTTATGAAGCATGATCTAAAATACTGCTGCCGCTGGGGATTGAGCTCAGTGGCATAGGTGCCTCTGGCAAGCACAAGGTCATGAGTCTGATAAGCGGTACCAAAAAAGAAAAAAAAAAACAAAAAACAAATGCTGCTGCCAATTGTCACTTGACAGAGAGGTGGGCTGGTAAAAATTTACTGTGTCCTCAACCGCCAGCTCAGGTATCATGGCACTGCTGGCTCTTCTCCAAAATAAAAATGATCATGAAAGGTAAATGCTTTGCACTGATTCAAAACATCAAGGAGGTCACAACAGTGCAACTAAAGACACTGACCAAAGAAAATTTTCTGAACTGTTTCAGAAAATGGCAAAAACATTGGAATTAATGTGTGTAAGGGGAGGTATTATGAGGAAGTTTAATGGCAATGTATCTTTTACTATAACAAATTTACAAAACATTAATTATCACTGTATTTTTTTTATCATACCTTACACACTGGGAGAAAACAGCCAGCAAGAGAAGCTTCAGTCAAACCGACCTTGGCAACAGTTAGGCCTCAGACTTTAGCTTCTGAAATTGTGAGGAAAAGAAATTTCTGTTGCTTTAGCTACTCAGTCAATGGTATTTTGTTATGAAGCCCCAGCAAACCAAAGCAATTCTTTTGCCTGGTTGAATTTTAGGAGTGTTGAGGGAACCCCCGCTGGCATTGAGAAAAAGTGTAGGAATCCTTTTTTCAAAGGTCAAGCAAAATCATTAACATTTAAGATATACCTACTTAAAATTATAGTGCGGTAGCTATTTCTAGTCCAAGAAATATAGCAAAGATATTTAACCATTGTATTTGAAATAAAATGGGGCATGAAGGAAAATAACAAATTACACATTCTTGTTTGAGTCCTCTTCATGTCGTTTTAGGGGAAAAGGGACTCAGGCTTGCCTGGTTTGTTTACTACAGTAGGGTACTGATGTGCTGAAACTCCCAGTGGAGGGATAAGGGACATTGAGAAGATGACATGAGTCTTCCTGAGAACCAAAAACGAAAAGATAGGGAAGTAGGAAGAAGATATAACCCAGGTAGATGCTTCTGGAGAAAAAATGAACATGAAAAGGTTGAGGGACAGTTATTAGGCCTCAAACCTTGCAGGGAGGGCATACATAAGGTAAGAAGTTTCAATAGCTTGATGAGGGAGTGTGGTACCTCCCAGCCCTTCCATGGAGCCCTGTCACATGATTGTCACATCATTCTCCAAGGTTTTCCATTCATGGCACTTTTCCTAATATTCTAAACTGTTGGACAGATTATAAAATGAAAACAAGGAGCTTCAGATAGCTTGGACCATTTAGCATTTGTCTCTTAAAATTTTCCACAAAGTAATAAGCTTGGAACTTTGGAACACAGAGTAATAAACTGTAAGGACAATGATTAAGCAAAGAGTATGTTTTAAAGCTTGATTTTCTTTCCATTTGATTTCCCCAGCTCTCAACTGTCTGCTTCTTTGTCCATCTGTTGTTCTATTTTGATTGCTTTTGGCAAGAAGAAGCAAGAGGAGAACACTATTGCCTTTTCTCTTTTATATAATCCTAAAGATACAAACATGGTTTTAGTTGGGTTTTCTTCTCTAGGAAAAAATTGTAAACTACTAAAAAACCTTTAAAAATTACTGGATGCTTTTAATGAAAAACTAGGCATGGTCTATAATACCCTTCCAGATTGTCAGGTTATCTGATTCTGTTAGGTCTCTGTACCTTTCATTTTATCTAGGTACTTTACAATTTGGTAAATTGTGAGAAACTGAAAAGTACAAAATGATTAATCATCATGCAATTATCAGTTTTTAATTTCAGAACATTGTCATCACTCCAAAAGAAAACTCATATCCATTAACATCCACTGTCATTTCTACATTTTTCCCAGTCTTTGTCAATCACTGACCACCATCTGGCTCTAAGGATTTGCCTAACCTAGACAAGTCATATAAATGGAATGGAATTGTGAGACACACAGCATTCTGGGTCAGTTTCTTTGATGTAGCTCAGTTTTTCCAAGGTTCATCCATAATATAGCAGAATAAGTACTGATCCCTGTCTAAGGCTAAATGGTGTTCCCCTGTGCAGATAAATGCTGTTTTGTTTGCCCATTTATCATTTGGTGATCATCTGGGTTGCTACTATATTTTGATTACTATCTATAATGATGATATGAAAAAAAAAGAGAAATGCATATGATCCTTGCCCACAAATGTGCAAATGAATATGGTGGAAGTTCAGCAGATTTCTTTCCCCTCTGTGGAAGAAGTCGTTCTGGTAGCAATTAAACAAATTCAAATTTATTTCAACATTTCTGATAGCCTTACATGCATGCCTTCTCTTGGGGTTCTTCTTTTAGCTGATTTTAGCATCTTATCAAGTCTCTCTTTAATTAATGAATTAAATAAGATCTTTGACACATGCCCGTTTTATATTTGTGTGAAAAGTCATGAATTGTATCTTTTCTAAAGAAGTTTTTCTGAAATACATTTGCAAATGAACTGTCTTTAAGCTTATGTAGAAATCTAGATGAATGCTGCTTAAAAGTTTTGAGTGGACATGATACAGTGAGGGAGGGACAGCAGGCAATAGCTAGGGAACAGTAGATCTGTACTGATCTCCCCACACCTCTGCTAAAAGCTTCAACTGTGTGAACTCCAACAAATCCATGGGAACCTAGTTATGATCTGCAGGACATCTTTATCCCTGACATTCAGTTTCACTTTCAAGTGTCACACAGTAGGAGAAAAACATGAATAATATGTTTCAGCTTGGTGCTACATCACCTTAGTCTAAAGTAAAGGAAAACCCATTTCACTTTGCCTGCTGATTGACACAAACTCAGCTGCCCTTCGAAGGGTCAGTCTTTCCCAAAAGCAGACACAGTCAATGTCATGAACCAAAGGGGAGAAAAGAGTTGGCATTCTCAAATTGCTCTGAGGGTTGTTTTTTAGGGAAAATATATTTCATGCATGGCTTTAGCTTACACTGAGAAGTTACCAACATCTGTCGATCACACTTTCAAGAAAAGTAGCTCGTGACTTTTTCCTTCGGAGCCTTATGTACAGATTAAATAAATTTACACAGCTGATTAATGTTGGGAAATGATATAAGAGCAAGAATCTTAAAATACCAGTCTAGACTAATCCAGTCTATGTTATTTCTTCAGAGATTTTATCTCCTACAGTCACTAGACATGGGGTGAATTACAGATACTTGGGAGATTTTATGGACTCTCTAGTGCCCACCTACTAAACAAGGATAGGCAATATGCCATGTTCTTAGTTTTGTTCTCTTTCTTCTGTGCCAGGGCTTGAGTCCAAGGCCTCACACATGCTAACCATGCACTCTACCAGTGACCTATACCCTTCACCCCAAATCCTACTTAGACCCCAATTCAAAAAAATAAACTTTGACAAAGTTTTATCTTGGTTATAGTCAGGGTTGAGTTTCAGCTAATACTCATTGCTCGTTAAAACATTGTAATATTCCAGCAACAACTGGAAACTAGCCATAGCTCTCAGACACTTATAAAATCTTCAAATTATCCTTGTCAGTCAGCTAAAACTCTCAGAATCAGCCAGCCACCAAAAGAGTTAACTGGAATAGAGTGAAAAGAGCCATTGACTTGTGCTCACACAGGCTTATTTGTTAACTATTTTACATTTACCCTTGATTTTACATTTTTCACATTCCTAAATTTTCACAGTCCCTTTGCCATTAAGTTCCTCCCAGTATCCTCCATCTGCATCATAAAATCTATGGAAATCTCTTTAAAAACAGCAGGACCAGGGGGCTGGAAGTACAGCTCAGTGCTGCAGAGTTTACCTAGAGAAAGCAGGACACTTGCTTTTTTTCATTTTTTTTTTCCTCCCAGCTGTTGCTCCTCTCTGTTGCTTTTTTTTATTTTGTAGTCTCTAGGTCATATTAGTTTCTTTCTTTTCTGGAGATGGAATGTATGAGGAAAGTATATTTTCATTCTTCTTAAAGAAGATTGTGATAAATTTTCAGGAAGAAAAAAAGGGTCACACAGAGACTTTTCCACACTGGAGATCCTCAATCCGTGATTTTGGTTTTCTTATCATCTAACCCTTTTCTACATCCATTCAAGACTAGACTGTAGAAAAACAAAAAAAAAAAAAAAAGGAAGGAGTTTAGTCATAGAAACTGTGGAACAAAACCATGAAGGAACCATTTTGAGGTAACATTTCAGCCCCTCTCACAGTACAGAAGTGCTGTGGTTTGAGTGTGTGTCCCCCTAAAGCTCAGGCTGTAATCTAACAGAATTAAGACCTGTAGGAGACTATTAGCTCAGGAGGCACTCCCTCCTTGGGTAGGATTAATGTTAACATAGAAGGGCAAGTTTGGACTCTCACACTGCCACGATGTGGTCTCTTCTGCCTGGGCATAACATCAAAAAGGCTCTCACCACACTTTGGCACCTTGATGCTTGACAACCCACATTTCAGAACTGTGAGCCAAAATATTTTCTCATTGTAGATGACCCATTTCGTGGTATTCTGTTCAAGCATGACAAAATGGATTAAAACATTAACTAAATGGCACTCTACTCTAGCAGCATAATTATCAGGACCAACTTCTAACCATTTCTCACCTGGTAATAACAATTTTTCTTTCAGCTCAGCTTTGCAAGTCTAATTTTACAGCACTATATGTCACAAATAATGAGCAATGAGAAACATGCTGAAATGTATATTCTCTAAGAAATGTCAGTCATCAATATTTTTTCTTGGAAAAGAAAAATCGTGTGCTTATTCTTACTTTCTCAAAGGGTTTTCAAAATTTGGACCTAATCATATCTGTCAAGCTAATCATGACAGTGAACGTTTCTATTTAGAGTACCTCAAGACAGTTAAATAAGATTGAAAAGTATTGTTCATCTGTAAAGTTAGGGAATAATAAGAAGAAAATTTATTGGTTCGGTGACTTTTACTCATTATTTATTTCCTGATCATTCCTGAAATATCTGTCTAATCTCCATGAAACTGTAACAGTTGTCTGGTAGCAGTTGACTAGTAAGAAATTTCACAACACTCTCTGACTTTTAGCATAGCTTCAGTGATGAGCTTTGTCAAATCCTGCAGAATCCTTCAGACGGAAACACTTTTCAAGCCTTGGTACTCCACAGAGAAAAATGAAAATTTGGGGAATAAGAGAAAACAATTCAATGCAGTAGAACAAAACTAAGCATTGGCATCCAACAACCTATGTATTCAAATTCTAGATCCACCACTTATTGGATCTTCCCACTATCTGGTGCCTATTAATAGAATAAAGAAAATTACACCTAGATCACAGAATTGGGGTAAATGTCAAATAACACAATGTGTATAAAGTATTCAGGACTCAAGCAATCAATAAGTGCCATAGGCCTCCTTTGCACATCCCAGCTCTTTCTCCTCTCCCCTATTTCATCGTTGTATTGCTTGAATTGCTTTGGCAAATCATCCTTTGTGTATTTCCCCCAAAGTAGGGGACTTTTGTCAGGGGCAGGCAATTCTTTGTTTCGTAGAGTATATATAGTTTTGTAGTGATCATGAATGGAATGTATCATTTCCTTCCCTAAATTCCTTTTAGCTCACTATTAGTCTTTTTCACATAATTCTATAGGTTTTTTTCTATCTTTCCTGGCTTAATTTGAAACTATTTGGAAGTCTTCAATAGGAGAGACCTCACATTATCATCTTCAAAGCTGTGATAGTGATATTAGCCATCTATTGTTGCCTAACAAATTAGGCCAAAACTTATCAACCTAACAATAAATGCTTATATTCTTGGCAATTCCCTAGAAGCAGGGGATTGCAGTTAAGCTATTTTCTGGAGCTACAGTCAGCATTTTTCATATTTTTGTCTGTGTTTTACAAGGTTCAACAGTACTTTCTCCATCACCCTTCTTTCTCTTTTTGAGTTTAGAGTCAAATTACTTTTGAAAAATCCCTCAAATCACCCATACAAGACAATCTGTATCCATTTTAAAAAATGTAATAGTTAAATTAAAAACCAGTTAAAAGCCAGGAAGGGTGGCACATGCCTATATTCCCAATATTCAGGAGGCAGAGGCAGGAGGATCATTGCAAGTTCAAGGGCAACCTAGGCTACAAAGTGAATTCAAGACCAGCCTGAACTGCATAGTGACACCCTGTCTCAAAAACAAAACAAATAAACAAAAAACGTGGTTAAGAGACAGTGACAGTAGTTGGCTTGGAATCAGAGAATGTGCTGTATAAAAATCTATGCAACTTTAAACAAAGAATTGCATTCAACTCAGATGCACACACGTGCACGCGCAGACACGCACTCATTCATGTACACACACACACACACACACACACACCATCCACAGACTCAAGAAGTGGAGGAATCAGAAGTTTTCACCACATGCTGGCCACAGGGCTCATTTTCATTTAGTGAAGTGGAACATGCCAATTTAGAAGACTGTTTTTTGATTAATTTTGATTTCTTTGCCAATTGAATCTAGGTAAATACAGTTAAGGTACAATACAGACATATTGAAATGTAAAGATGCTTTCTGATTTGTCTGTAGGCGGAAATTATTAGTTCTGCAAGATTTGATTTCCTTTGATTTGGCTGTCCAACTTTTCAGAGCCTTGCCCTGCTTGCTGATTGGTACAAATCCAGCAACCGCAGAGATGTTGCAGCACTAGAGAGAGCACTTAGAAGCCAAAAGGAATTTGTAAAATATGATGAAATATTGGTGTGGTGTATTCTACTCAAATAACTTAAGCACAAAATTATGTAGGGTTGTTTATATTGATTAAGGTCATTAAGTTTAAGCATGAAAAGCAATAGAATATCACATTCACAATCACACAGATGTAGGTGGGTATAGTGATACATGCCTGTCATCATAGCTACTTGGAAAATCGAGGTAGAAGAATAGATTGAGGCCAAGGGTTCAAGGTCATCCTGTGTTACATAGTAAGATCCCATCTCAAAAAAACAAAACAGCAAAAATACAAATCTAAATATATACACATTTTTAAACCAAACTTCTCCCTTAATATTGGTTTGTTGTAGGTTCATTTGTCTGGTGGTCAGCTAGTCCTCTGTGCCAGATTATCTATGACACCAGTCAAAAGTTTAGAAACGTTTTAAAATATTTGTATAAAAACAAATTTGAGGAAAATTCCCTTGAGGTTTCTCCAAGCTGAAATATTGTTCCATTTCAGCAGAGTCCTTTCTGCCAGCTCATAGAAGATCAATGTTCCCTTCCAGGCACGTGGGCAGTTCCACTGTACCCAAGAGCTAAAGAGAAATCTGAAGGTCATCAGATCCCAAATGTCTTTCTTCCATTATCCTCATTAAAAAATAATATCTCTTATCTGGAAAAGCAGAGCTTTCATCCTCTATGGAGAGGAAGCACTACCCCAGATGCTGCACAGTTTTTATTGTATGAGTGGTATCAGCACTGTGAGCTGTTTTTGACAGTTATTTCTGATGTAGGCACAGATGTAAACACGCCATGGTGAAAGGAACATCAGTGTACTGGTTTCCCCGGCTGGAACATTGCTAAAACCTAAGTGCCATAAGTACAAGGCCCTGTGTATATTTTGCTCACTGATGTCTTTAAAGTAGTGTCTACCACATAGGAAATGCTCAAAAAATATTCATTGAATTGATTTATGGTTGAAATCATTGGCGATTGCTAGTAGCTCTTGTTGTGTTCTGTTTTCTTTCCACACCTCTGTCTTCCTTTCCTAAGGCTTCCACAGCAAGTTGCTACGAATTTGGCTTAAAACAATACAAATGTATTTTCTCACAGTTCTGGAGGCCAGAATTCTGAAATCAAGCTGTCAGCAGCATGCCATTCCCTCCAAAGGCTGTAGGGAAGAATTTCTCCTTGCCCCCTCCTGGTTCTGATGGCTCCAGGAGACCCATGGCTTGTGGAAGCTGAACTCCCAACTTTCACCATGATTTTCATGTGACTTAACTTTCTGTTGTCGTTTATTTCCTATCCTTTTGAGAACATTTGTAATTAAATTTAGGGCACACATGGTTAATCAAGGATGATTTAGTCTGTAAAATCTTTCACTTAATGGCATCTACAGAAACCTAATCTCCAAATACAGCCACATTCACTGGTACCCAAGGTTGGAACACAGACATTTATATTTTAGTGGCTGTAATCAACCCCCTAAAACATTCGCTCACTAGTTTTAAGATTCCACTCATGCAACACACATTCATTAAGTTTCTATTATGTGCCAGATGCCAAATGGCTAGGATGCAAACATCAATATGATCTGGTCACTGATTTTTCTTGTCTTAGTGATAACATCAAATATTTTTGTTATAAATCCTCATTCACAAAATATAGTTTAAACTCAGATAAAAGAATATCATATCCACTCAGAACTTTCCTGTTGTTAATTTTCCCATAAATTCTAATAAGCACTCTTTATTGGTGTTAATTTTTCAATCACCCTATTATTCCTCATTTTAGATGTAACTAGTTCAAGGCATTGCTTAAAAAGAAAGTTTCATGTTGTAAAATTTTTTATATTAGCTTCAAAATACTTTCTCCAGAAATCAGTTTCCTAAGAGCACTGAATTCAGCAGAAGCCCACTGATCCATGTTGCCATTTTCATAGTACTTCTAAAGAGTCTTAGGAGACATATTCCCGGAACAAAACAGGGACGCATCCTCCACCCTGTTGGCTTCCCTCCCTCATTAACCAAGGACTCATTCTTCTACTTATCTAGGATACTATTTAGGTGCTGAGCAGTTCCTGAGAGCATTTCCACAAAAGGGACACAGTGATCTGAGTGAGACCTACCTTCTCACATCTGGTCAAATCATACCCTGAACTCATCACTGTAGTAGCAGGTAGACTAAGAGGTGAGGCCGAAAGGATTCACAGATGAGCATTCTCAAGTAAATTAATAAATGAATTCCATAAACAATAAATGCCAGGATGGGAGATTCAGAGAATGTATATAGGCAAGTTGGTAGAATTTAAACCCTAATTGAAAAGACAAAGAGAATATTAAAAGCAACACAAATGCAAAAGCAATACCTTGGAGTCAAGAAAGCTGAGACATAGTCCTAGAACAATTCAATATTTGCTTGCAAATATTTTAGGATTAAAATGAGCAACCTAAATCTAACATTGCACTCTCATATCTATGCAGGGTCTCATGTTTATTCATGTTCTTTTTAGTATAAGTAGGCCATGTAGCTCTGCTAGGGAATGTATTGCATCAAAGGAAAGAAAAATACCGAGGTCAGCATACAAATGGAGCATGCGAAGTCAGTGATTTCAGGGGAATATAACCAGGTCATCAAGACCGTGTGTAGAAATACATAAAAGGAACAGGAGAAAAGTGTAAATTATTCACATTCTTGAAAAAAGTGTTCTGAGTCAAGAACATAGTTGGAGTATGACCCAGTGGGACAAGGTGTCCCACAGAGTCTGAACACACACCCCTTTGGAGTTTCTTGGTAGGAACCTGCCTTCCTCCATCTGCTAAGGAGGAAAAATAGACCCTGTAGTGCAATAAATCATTTTAAGAGGTGAAGATAGGAGAGATTTGTGTGCCTCCACTTTGGGAGATAGATTGTAAATGAGAAAAACACACTTCAGCATAAAGGAGCTCAATTGGACTTGTTAGAAAGCATCTGGTCTCTCTCTCTCTCTCTGACTTTGGTTGAAATCAGTCTCTGCATGACGCCTTCTTCTCCTACAGGCACTGCTACCTGAAGGAAGATTAAGCTGGGAAATGATAGGTCATTGTTCTCCCCTGAGAATGCTAACTGAGGGCTTTAGCATCTGCAGAGCTTTATAAAGCTCCTCAACTCTAACTCAGCAAGGATGACTCTGCCCCAGGGTGTGAGCGTAGCAAATCTCATAGCAAGGGCTATCATTTCCTCTTACACTCAGAACCCCAAGAGATGAGAAAAAGACTTTATTGTTCTTATAGAGGAAACTGAGCTCCAGAAAGTTTAAACAATTTCAATGCTGCTAAATCATCTAAAAACTAAAGCACATAGGTGCTCTGAGTATACGAAGCAATGCTGTGAGTTGTTTGAGTTGACATTTTTCTGTATATCCCATTAATTGTTTCTACTATATACTTGCTGAGGTGGTTTTTTTTTTCTGTATTATTAAAACTGAAGCAAAGAGATCTAAATCATCTCTTGGAAAACTCATCACATTATTCAGTCCCTCAAGTGATATTTCATTTTGCTTTGTTTGATCAATAGTTCATTTCTTATTTCTAATGGAATAAAGCATAAATCTTCCCAGACAATGAGATGCCTCAAACAACAATAACAACTTTTATGGGTAGAGATTCCATAGAGGCATAAAGTATGAATTCACTTTGTGAAAGACTGAATTTCATCACATTCTGGTAATCTATGGAGAAAAGAGAATGCAAAGCCAGTACACGAAGCTGTAAATTGTTAACATGGTCTTCTGCCGTTGGATGCCATTCCAGTGGAGGTAGTTTTGGTACTAAAAGTGTTACTAACAACTTAAAAGGAAAAATTGGATTAAAGCCTTATCTCTACAACTTACTAGCTTTGTGATGATGGATGGGATACTGGACCTTAGTTTCATCTCCAGTAATGGGCATGATAATACCTGCTTGGGCTGTGGGTAAAATTATAGTAAATCTTAAAAAAAATGATAGCAAATCTAACATCATAACCTCCACCCTCTGACTACCCCAACATAAGCAGCAATAACTCAATAAACAGCAGAGAGAAAAGACCTACATTTTACTTGCAATACACTAGTCATCCTAAATATTTGATTCTTTTAGTTTTTTCCATCAAATCTCCACCTGAAAATCCTAAATATTTGATATTCTTTTCCATCAAATTTCCATCCAAAATTTCTATCTTTTCAAATTTATTTCACAATACTACACATGAACAATTTAATACTTGTTGGGAAGGTCTTTGAATGCAGTGACATTCATTTCATTGTGAATCAAGCATAAAGATTTATATAAAATCTATGTAATTCATATAACTACACAAAAAAGAAACAAGAAACATAGCTGTGTGTAGTATATATAGTCTTCATAGTTTTCTATGCTTCCAGTTTATGAAGAAGTAGATTCCTCTGCCCAACATGAATTAGAACTATATTTCATAGAAAGTTAGAAACCAGAGTTGGAGAAATTATCTCTGCTGAAGGATAATACATTTGTAATAATCCTAAACCCAAAGTATACCTCATTCCCCCAAGAACTAGAAGAACATCCTAGACATGTCATTTGGAATAATACAAATGCTGAAAATGCTTCAGGAACTTGGAATCAAATCATTTGGCAATTCCTGAAATTTAGACTGCTGTGTGTGTGTGACTGAAGAATCAAAAAAGAAAAGTTGAAGAATCAAAAAAGAATCAAAAAAGAAAAGTACAAAATGTAGCCAATAAGTCTATACTGGTAGACAAAGAATGTGCCTGAACTTCATTCCAGAATTTCTGTCCTTGAACCTTGAAAAGTACTTAAAAAATGAAGGAATTCATTGAATGAAGATATTCATTTACATCTTTTGGATTTAGCTGTCTAATTTGCTTCAGTCCTTCTGTTTGGGAAAGGGAAAAAAGTAATTTTTTATCTGAAATCTACAACTCAGCAGAAGTGACCATTTTGAGGAGAAAAAAGGACCTAGCTTAATGGTCTTTAGATTCTTCAGATGACAAGTCTGAAAATCACAATGATCTTTTGAAATACCGATGTATTTAACTCTACAATATTGTGGCAAAGTCTGGCTGAACATTCATCAGTCTTGTTGCTTTTTCCTGGTATCTGTGACAACTATATTTTCTCATTCCATGACTGGAATGTAGGCTTTCTGATTTCGTAAATAAAATTTTATGGTAATGCTGCCATGCCCGTTTGCTTGTATGTTGTCTTCTGAACTACAATGGCAGGGTTGGGTAGTTGTATCCAAGACCTTATAGCTCAAAAGTTTTATAGTATTTACTAAGTGGCTTTTTAGGAAGTGTTTCACTGACCCCTTCTCTAACAGATATGGAGACTGTACTTCAGTTCCAAAGTATACATTTAGTTGCTTAAAATTTAAGTCATTTAGTTGCTTAAAATTTAAGTTTATATAAAACATTGAATTAAATTAATAATTAACATACACATAAAATTTACAAAAAAGAAAAGTTTGACAGTATCAAATATTGGCAAGGATGTATGACAATAGGAACATTTATTTACTGGTATATGTAAATCACACAGAAATTGAAACAACTTTGGAAAACAATTGAGGAATATCTAAAGTTGAAAATATAAATAAATCATGGCATCCTCATAGAATGGAACACTGTGCAAGTGTTAAAAGAAATGCTCAGGACTAACATGCCTCAAAAGAGGGGGATCCCATAAATCTAATGCTAACTAAATACAAGTTGCATATGGTTTCATACAGTGTATTATTGCTACAGTTTGGACCTTGAGTGTTCCCAGGGGCTCATATGTTATAAGCTTGGCCTTTATAGCTTTGTGCTATTGGAACATGGTGGTGATTTTAAGAGGCAAGAAACTAGGAGGCAGTTTTAGGTCACTCCAGGTATGTCCTTGAAAGGGTCTCTTTCTTCTTTTTGCTTCTTGGATGTCATGAAATGAGCAGCTTTCTCTATCACATACTGGCACCAAGAGGTATGGCCCACAGGTCCAAAACAATGGGACTAATCAAACATGGACAGCAACCTCCAAATCAGACAGAATAAACCTTTCTTCTTTTAAAGTTGATTATCTGAGGTATTAGTGACAGTAACAGAAAGCTGACTAACACAAATACTAGTTAAGTAAAGTTCAAGAGATATACAAAATGACATTAGTTGGGAATATTTCCACACATGAAAGATAAATTCATGAGAATATCTATCAGTCATTAAATTTACTAAGACAGG
This sequence comes from Hydrochoerus hydrochaeris, assembly GCA_004027455.1. Classification (NCBI taxonomy): domain Eukaryota; kingdom Metazoa; phylum Chordata; class Mammalia; order Rodentia; family Hydrochaeridae; genus Hydrochoerus; species Hydrochoerus hydrochaeris. The sequence continues at coordinate 43,287 of PVLA01012078.1, forward strand.
AGTTCTTCCAAAGGAGAAGGTGCTGCAATTGGGAAATAGAATACAAGGGTTTCAAACATAAAGCTAAAATTCTATTTCTTACACTGGGTGTTGGATGCATGTTATGTCATTTCTGTATTATTTTTATGCCTTTTTTTGTATGTCTTTAAACGTGATAAGGCTTATTTTAATATTTAGTGAAAAATAAGTTGTTTTGCATTTATAAAGCATAGACAACTTCAATTAAATCAAACTTATTTGCCTGGTAAGTTTGGTATCATAGTGGACTTTGAATTTATTCTTCTTTTTAAAGATAAATATGGAAAAGGAGTTATTTCATAAATGATGCTGCTATTTTGACCTTAGACTAACTCAAGCTATAAATAATTTAGAAAAAAGGACAGACAATTGTTTTAAGATCCTATGCATTGCTTCATAGTAAAGAAATGAGTTTTTGAGTAATAAAGATAATTTTTCAATAATATAATTGTATATTCATACTACAAAAATAACATAATTGGCTCAGACTCAAAATCCAACCACACTGTTGCTATAGTGCAGAAAGATCTACTTTACTTGATGTTATTTCTTGCTACCTTTGAAATCTATTGCAACCATTTAATTATCTTCAGTAAATCTGTTCTAATTGTTCTCCTGAGGCAAACTAGAAAATACAGGTGTGAAAATAAAGCTTGAAACTTCAGTAGAAAAGGTTGTGGCAGGCAGTCAGATGATTGAGAATTAGTAAATAGTTTATCTAAATAGTCTACATGTAGAAAAGGTCTATAATCATAAACATTTATATTTTGACACCTGTGGTTACAAGAATTCTAGTAATAGTTTTATAGTTTTGCAGAAATGATAATTTATAAGTCTTAGCATTTCAGTTTCTGTAAATCACTTATTTCCCATTTTAAAGAACCTAGAAATAGTTTGTGATTTTAATTCATTAAGTATATTCTATCTTTCCTATGAAAAAAATCATCAAATAGCACTTTCAGTTTTTAATGTTTAAAAAAATCAAACCTCAAATAATTTGGTTAATAAAGACTTCTTTTCATTTATTTATTCTCTATTCCCTAATCATTTAATATCAAATCCAAAACAAATAGAGGTAATGCAAAGGAAGTTCAGACAAGTTTTTAAAAATCTCCAGATTGCTCATATAATAGCAAAAGTAGAAGAGAGAACAAATGAAAACCTTCTTCCTCTACTATTTCAGAATTCTATTCTGTAGAAAGTATGGATTTTAGGAAGGTATAGGGAAGTGTTGTTTTTTTTTCCCTGTGTGACAAATGAAATTGAATAAATACATATTTCTTCCATAACACCCTTTGCAATCAAAGGTTAAGTATTCTTCCAGGGAAACTAAATGATATTGTTAAATGAGATGTGAATGTTAAATGACAACATGCAATATAAATCTTCTTGCAAAATCTTTCGACGCTTGTTAGATAGCTCTACAAACTCATGACACATGTAGACATGTAGAGAATTTCCACGTTTAGTATTTCCACACTTTCGAAACACTGCTCAGCACCTTGGCAGGAAATTCAGGGGCTGCTGAGACAGCTAGGTATAAATTTAAGGTAAGTGGATGCTGAAGCCAGGTGATGGACAGGGCCCCATAGAGTATTTGAAAATATGAGCTTTGTAAATTTACCGAACCTGAGGGAAGATGACAACAAGTTAGGAAAAAGACACCCTGGCAAGCTTTGAAAGAATTGTCATTTCTTATCCTTGATACTACAAAGCTCAGAAGTAACAAATAATAAGTAATCTTCGCCAAGTTGACTTTACTTTGAGTCACTACAGACTAAGACCATGAGCTCTATCAGTGCAAAAATAAGAGAGGAAATCAACATGATGCGGGCTATCGAAACAGTGAATGCCCCCCAAATTCTTGCCGGGTAGTTTATCTTAGACTTTTGCAGGGAGGAGTAGACTAATTATAGGTGGCGCAAACTAAACATCCAGTGATTTTGTAATTCCAATAAGTCTCTATCAATCAGCTGAACAGTAAATATCTGTCTCTATGTCTAGCGAAATTCAGAAGAATGGGTAGTCCTAATCTCGGATAGTCATATATAAAACAAAGAACAAGGAGGTGGAAAGTCAGCCTCTGGCCTTTCCATAGATTCAAAAGGAAGAAGAATCTGTGTGTTTGGGAGTTAGAGTCAGGGAAAAGTGGACTGGCAGCCTTACTTAAATCCTAGGGAGGGAGAGAGGATTCTTTGCAAGAAGTTTGCAAGAAGTTCTTTCCTGGAACATATAAATTTTGGAGCATTTCTTAATACTGCTGTTTTCTGGGAGCACAGGGTTCAGGTAAAGTTAAACATTATGAACTTCGTCACCCATTATGAACTTACTCATCCACACCTAACTGCCACCTTTCATGAGAACAAAGCAAGTTCTCATTTGTCACATTTTACCTCATTTAATCAGCAAAATATCAGAGATGTCAAAACTCAGTACTGAAAAAGCTGATACTCAATATTAGCCAACATTTTTTATGCCAAGGTAGACTCCTAAAAATTTACATATAAATCAAGTGCTTATAAAATAGGCGGGAGGATGCAAACTGTCCAACTTCTTCTAAATTTGTAGTTCCAATTATTTTCTATGCATTGGTTTCCTTATCTCTAAAATGCAGATATTGCTCTTCCCCCCTTTATCTGGACACAATAAGGATTAATTCTGATACTGTGTCTATAGTGAATCCTACAAAAACTTTAATGTGAATCAGAACTCCCTGGGCACTTGGTTAAATTGAAGGCTCTGAGTCAGCAGAATTAAGACTGCTTTTCTAGCAAGTTCCCAAGGGAAGGACCTTTTACTGGTTCCCAGACAATACTTTAGATGGCAAAAGTCTAAAGCCTAAGTCACACTACCTGATACATTGTCAGCAGTTAATGAATAGGTTTTTATTCTATATCAGATTAACATACCTATATATAAAATGAAGCCACTACTAGAGGAAATTTGATACGAAGCCTTCCTAGAGGTTACCCGGCCATCCTATATATCATTTGCTTCATGAATGACCATACCATGACTAGCATAAAGATCACAAAGTGGTGAGCCAAGATATTTTCTTTGGAAACTCAGATCTTAATTTAAAACATAAGTTAAAAGGTAATGAGAATCCTGAGGCTTAACTGACAGAATCCTTAACTTCAAATACCTATCCTGAGAAGGTACGTGCATATGCGTACCTTCATATGTTTTAAAAGCCCTAAGCAACTCTCATGCATTATTCATGGCAGTGTAAATTGGTGCAACTACTTGGGAAACCTTCTTGGTGACATCAGCTAAAAGCGAACATGTACATGCCCGGGGTCCCACCTGTGAAATCCACTCCTCGGTACTTAACAGGAAGTCCTGTGCGTGTTCACCAAGGAACATGCGAGATTAGGCATGTGAGCTGAAGTACTTTGAAGAAACTGCACGCTCATTAAAGATCCTATAGACTGCTTGGTGTCAGCTGACCACAACACAGTGATTATGGAAAGATGCAATGTTGTGTGTAGAGTCAGAATTATCTCAGGCCTTTTACCTTAATTTTCATATCTGACCTAACAGTCTCTGGACTATTAGGTAGGCTTCTTGGAATGAATTACTAAGCTAAGCAGCCACCTGGTCTCCAAGGCACCCATAGCTAAGAATGCTACACCTATAGAAAGGATTTCCCACTTTGCTCTAGCCCATGTTTATGGTTTAAATATAAAATGCCCCTTCCAAAATTCATGTCTTTAGGGCTTGATCCCTAATGCAGCAGTGCTAAGAAATAGTGTCAAGAAGAGGTGACGGAATAATGAGGGCTCTAAACTCATCAGTGGGTTGATTCATTGTTAAGTTCACAGCTGAACGGGCTATGGGAGGTGGGACCCACTGGACAGCATGCAGTTGGCTGATATATCTTGTTTCTCTCTCTCTCTCTCTCTCTCTCTCTCTCTCTCTCTCTCTCTCTCTCTCTCTCCTCTCTCTCTCCTCTCCCCTCTCTCTTTTCTGGCTGTCATGAGAAGAGCAATATAGATGAATTTCCTTTCCCTTTTCTTTCTTTCTTTCTTTCTTTCTTTCTTTCTTTCTTTCTTTCTTTCTTTCTTTTTTCTTTCTTTCTTTCTTTCTTTCTTTCTTTCTTTCTTTCTTTCTTTCCTTCTTTCCTTCCTTCCTTCCTTCCTTCCTTCCTTCCTTCCTTCCTTCCTTTCTCTCTCTCTCTC
>PVLA01012079.1:0-47467 GCA_004027455.1 Hydrochoerus hydrochaeris
CAACAGTGGTATATACATTGATACATTGCACATTGTCACCCCCAAATCATTCACCCAGAGCACAGCTGAATACATATGTATTCAGTTGTCTGAACAATACCAGCACAAATCTTTTCTCTTCAGTGAACTCAGAGAAATCAGTAGTATAACTATCTTAACTATTTTTATATACACACACATACACATATACACATACACGTTTTTCTTTCAGCTTGTCACACTAATAAACACATGTTTACACATGTGTTTGTTTGTTTTGGTACTGGGGATTGAACTCACAACTTTGCACTTGCCAGGCAGGCACTTATGCCGCTGAGCTAAATCCCTGTCTCTACACATGTGTGTCTTATTTATTTCACTAATGTATGTTCTCAAGATACATCCATTTACCTATAGAAGTGTCCAGTTTATCATTCTTTATAGCTGAGTATTACTCCAGTGTATACAAATATCACAATTTTTTAAAATCTATCCCTCAGTAAGTGGCATTTAGTTTTGTTTCCAAGATCTGGCTATTATAAACTGTGCTGCTGTAAACATGAGTGTACATATATCACTGTGGTATGATGTTTTTAATTCTTTTGGGAAGATACCCAGAAGGGGAATACTTGGATTGAATGGAACCACCAATCCTAGTTTTTTGAGGAATCCCCACACTGATTTCCACAGTGTCTGCATCAGTCATCACTCCCACCAACAGTGGAGAAGGGTTCCTTTTTCTCCACAGCCCCTCCAGCATTTGTTATTGGCTGACATCTTGTTACTAGCCATATTTTCTTGGGTGAGGTAGAATCTCAGTGTTTTAATTTGTATTTCTCAAATGACCAGTGATGTTGAACATTTCTTCATGTATTAATTTGCTGTTTGTATTTCTTCATCTGAGAAGTGTGTATTCATCTCAGATGCCCATTGCTGGATTGAGCCTTTAAATCTAGGAGAACTGATTTTTTTGAGTTCTTTATATTTTCTCGATAGTAATTCTTTGTCTGAGGTACAACTGACTAACATTTTCTCCCACATTGTGGGCTGTCTCTTCACTCTGTTAGTGGTTTCTCTTGCTGTGCAAAAGCTTTTCAGTAGGGTGAGATACCAGTGGTTGATTCTTTGTGATAGTTCTTGTGCAACTTGGGTTTTGTTTATAGTCTTTCCCTACACCAAAGTCTTCAGGAATTTTACCTACTCTATCTTCCAGCAGACTTAATGTTTCTGTTTTAATATTAAGATCTTTGATCCTTTCAGATTTTAGGGCCAGGGATTTAGCTCAGTGGCATAAGTGCCTGCCTGGCAAGTGCAAGGTCGTGAGTTCAATCCTCAGTACTGAAAAAAAAAAAAAGTAACAACTGATCTGTTCTGAGTTTAGCTTAGTATATGATGAGAGGATGAGAGATACGGGTCCAGTTTTAATCTTTGGCACGTGTAGAGACAGTTTTGCCAGCACCATTTATTAAAAAGGCTACCTTTCTTCCAGTAAATGTGTTTGGCATCTTTGTCAAAGATAAGGTGGCTTAGTGTGTCTGCAGTTGTTTTTGCATCTTGTAATCTATTCTATTGATTTTCAGGTCTGCTTTTTTGCCAGTACCACACTGTTTATATCACAGAAGCTTTGTAGTATAATTTCAAATCAGGGATTATGATGCCTCCTGCCTTGCCTTTGTTGCCCAGGATTGCCTTTGCTATTCTAGGTCTCTTCTGGTTTTAGGATTGTTTTGTCTAAATCTGTGAGGTATGCTATTGGAATTTGGATTTGGATTGCTTTGAATCTGTGCAGCAGTTTTGGAAGTATGGCCATTTTCACTACATTGGTTCTTCTTACCCAAGAGTACAGGATATCTCTCCATTTTCTAATATCCTCTTCAATCTTCTTTTTCAGAGCACTGTAGTTTTCATTGTAAGGGTTTTTTACAACTTTTGTTAGATTGATTCCTAGGTATTTCATTTTTTGGGATGCTATTATAAAAGGTATTGTTTCTCTGATTTCTCTCTCAGTGAGTTTGTTGTTTGTGTACAAAAAGACTATTGATTTTTGAGCATTGACTTTGTAACCAGCTGTGTTACTGAATTTGTTTATCACATGTGGAAGTCTTTTGGTGGAATTTTGGGGGACTTCTAAGTAGAGTATCATATCATTTGCAAATAATCATAGTTTAACTTCTTCCTTTCCTATCTTTATTCCTTTTATTTCTTTCTCTTGTCTAATAGCTCTAGCTAAAGTTTTCAGGACTGTGTTGAATAAGAGTAGAGACGGTGGACATCCTTGATTTGAAAGAAGAGGTTTTGAATACTTGTAATGTGCTAAGAACATGCATGTATTGGGTATAAAGAGATGAATCAATTCGTGAACTTGCACTTGTAGAGAGATGGCATAAAACTGAGAAGCATAAATCCCAGGTTAAGGTTTATAAAAAATTGGAATTCTGAAATCAATTGTCTTGGGAGTAGTCGCCTGTTTCCTGGAGAATGGGCTGGGACCAGGTTTAAAGGTAAAGGAGTTCCCCTGGCACCTTTGCCAATGACTCAGAGAGAGCACTGAGTCTGGAGGCAGTTCCAGCTCTGGGTCAGGGTGGTGCCTCCAAAGCTCCCATCCCTCTAAAGGGGGTACAGAAGCCACGTGTGCAAAGGTTGGTGATCTGTCAGCACCAGTGCTCTCTGTCTAAAAGAGATGCAGTCTCAACTCAGGGAGCTGAGCCACCCCACCAGGGTTAAAATAATTTCTGACATAACGATAATACTAGCAGTGATATCTTATGTTTATGTGACGCTTCATGTCTTCAAATGATGTCAAATGAAACTTGCATATCTGTCACTAGAGGTGTTCCAGGCACACTGAAACAGCCCAGAGAAATTTCTCTATGCACAACACATGTTGTAATGGGGTACACAACATTTTCATGGAGCTAAGTCACCATATAAAGACTGTTTTAGGACCTGTTGGGATTAAAAATTGTTCATACAGTTTGGATAAACTATAGGAAGACTTTTTAATGCCCTTCAATCGGTTAATCATGATGTGTTGACTGTGATGTCAGCATCTGTGCTATCCTGCCGATTCAAAGCACATGGTCTTGGGATGGTAGACTTTCCTTGCTATCTCATCCTTATTTTTTAAAATTTTATTTGAAACAATAAAAATAATCAAAATAAAACAGAATAAAGCCAATCAAAGCAAGACAGTGCAAGTGACACAGGATTTCAAAACAAGATAATAGAAAATCAACAATGGTTACCAGAATGCCTCTTGTTGTCTTCAGAATAGCTGCCCATACCTTCAAACATAGTGACATCAAAGAAAACGGAATAGAATAGAACCAATAAAAACAAAACAATGAATGCAATACAGGACTTCGAAACAAGATCATAGTGAATCCAAAGTGGCCACCATAGGATGAGGATTTAGCTCAGTGGTGTAAGCACCTGCCTAGCAAGCATGAGGTCGCTAGGTTGTGAGTTCGATCCCCAGTACAAAAAAGCAAAACAAACAAACAAAAAAACCCCGAAAAATGGCTATCATAATATATCTTGTTATCTTTGAAATAGCTGCCCATGCCATCAGATATAATAAAATCCAACAAGATAAAACAATAAAACCCAACCAAACAAAACAATGAGAATGATACAGGATATCTAAACAAGGTAATAGGGAATTAACAATGGCTACCACCTTCAGAAGGAGATTCCTCATAGATGCTATATTGCATATTGTTATCCTCTAAATAGATTATTGGACTACCAGCTTTAGGCCTTAAAAGTCAGTGATACACTAAACACTACAAGTATTAAATTGTATTTTACCTCATTAGCCATCATCACACCTGTGTTTCTCTGGATCAGCTGGTTGCTTATGGAGGGAGGGGAATGTTGGCTCTTCTTGTCTCCCTGCCCGCACACTAGAAGGATCTCATGCATGGTTCTCCCTCAGGTAGCCCATGCATGGCCCTGACTCACAGGAGGGCTTGGCTTCTTGTTGACTTCTTGTTTTCATTCCCTGCAGTTCATGAATTGTGCTAACTCACAGGAGGGGCTGGGGTCTGGCTCTGCCCTAGTCAGCCTGTGCATGGAGCCGACTCACAGGAGGTCTTGGCTTCTTGTTGACTTCTTCTCCTCCTCTACAGTCTACCTACCTTATCTATATTTTTACACACTCGTGTAAAGTCAGGCTGGATCCTTCAGCAAATGTTAGTGCTCACTTTTGGCTGGAGGTAAAAAATATTCTTTCTATTCTCTTCCTTTTTCTTCTTTTGGAACTCCATGGTCTCTCTTTTAAAATATCAGTTATGATTATCTGTTTGGCAATAAAATTGCCTAAATTTGACCTTAGGTCAGGTATTGGTTAGTTGGATGCATTTTTTTGTATTACTTACTCTCTCTGTACTTGTTTTCCCACATAAACGTGCTTAATGAGAGTTCCTACTTGATAGGGTTGTTATGATGTATAAAACAGCTAATACTTATAAGGGTGCCCTTGGTAGGGTTTTGTGTGTGTGTGTGTGCATATGCACAAATATGTAAGTGGCATATGTAAAACTAGAGACATCTTGATTCTGAGTATTATCACCATTTTTAATTCTAAATTGAACCTGTAATATCAATGAGAACAGTCTCCAATCCTATGCTCTGTTCTCCTCTAAGATCCTGGATCAGCTTTTTAGCTATGCCCACAAGACTTGTAGATTGGAAAGGGAAGATTTACACACACATAATCTTGTACTGCCCTGGCCTATCATGCCATAAATTCATGGAGAAGAAACCCATATTCGCCTGCCATCACCTACATTGGGATAACATGGCTGAACTCTCAATGTTAATAAAAATGTACTACATTATCCTGGTTAATTTTGGTTTGAGAGTCAGACTGGGTATGAGCCTAATATTTACCTTTGGCCTAATGCTTGCATTCATAAACTGAAATGGTAATGAGAAATCGATTTGATTTTCTGTGATGATAAATGAGGGTCTCTATATGGCACTGGTCCACACGTAGTGGACTAAGTACTTAATAATAACAGTGCTATGTATTAATATTACTATTAAAATAGCCTTTTCCATGCAGGTACCTCTATTTGTCTTTTCATATATACCTAGTTTATCTATTGATTTTCACCAGAAAAATGAAACCTATAAAATACATAAAGCTGAAAGAAAGGATTTCTTCAATGGGCTCACATAATCAGAGGCTGAATAGGCCACTTATAAGCTGGAGAGAAAACTGTATCTACCAAGATCATTGTGCTGAAAGCCTTAGAAGAAGACAGAGGATGGAGATGCAACCCCAGTCCAAAACCACGAGCTTGAAAACTCCTGTGGAGAGTCACTGGTGCCAGGCTACTTTCAAAGGCTTAGAACTTGGAGCTGATACCACAGATGAAACAGACAATTTTCTCAAGAAGAGTTGAGTATGGGCAAGAGCGAATGAACACCTTCTTCTGCTTGCCTTGTTGTTGCATGTGGGCCCCCAGCCTATTGGGTAGGCAGGTCGTCCTCACTTGGTTCACTGATCTACATATCAGTCTTCTCTAGAAACACCCTCACAGACAGACCTCGAAGTTTGCCTTACTAACTTTCTAGTCATCTCTCAACCCCGTCAAATTGACAGCCATGATTAATCATCACACATTGCCCTTAGCAGTTGAATTGTGGTACTTACTAACTGCTTCTACTGTGGGGAGCATGCGTGTATTCAGACATGAAGAAGGTAAGAAGAGTTTAGAAAGACATGGCCATTTAGACTCTAGAGAAGAGAGAACTTTGGGTGTTTGGTTGAGGAATTCTCAATAACTGACTGCTGAATGTGTGTGGATTTCATCTTTTTCATAGTGAAAAGAGGAACATCAGAGCTCCAACACAGAGTTCATTCTCTGAGGAGTTCATCCCCCTTGACCCAAGAATGCACATGCTCCTCTGTGGACTCTTCTCTCTTCTACACATGAACCCTGCTGGCTAACGGCCATTCTGGACAGCAGACTGCACACTCCCAGGTACTTCCTCCTCCCCCTCCTGGCCGTTGTGGGTGTGCTTTATGATGGAACACCTTGCCTAGATATCAGTGAACATGCTGAGCCCAGGCAAGCTCATGATTGGTCAGCTTGACCACAGATTTTGCTGATAGATGACAGTCTTTAATCAATAAAAGTCCATTTCCCCTAAGCCTAAGCAGGCAATTAGGTGCACTGATTCTGTGTAAGAGCAAGAATCATTGAGAGGAAATAAGCAGATGGGGGATGAAAATGGACAGAGGTCTCAGTGGGCTCTGGGGTCTCCTCCTGTGGCTGATGGTTTTTTAAACTTAGCAGTGCTGGGGCTACATGTGGTCATGCTCATGGTTCTGCTATCCCTGAGTGTGCACTTTTAACTCCTAGGTGTCTATTTTAAGTTGTTGAAAGTCATAGCAATGTGTAAAATGAATTTCTTCCCATAGCAGTTGTCAACTTTATATGTAGTTAAGTGGAAAACAAGCAACCCATGTTTGATAAAATTAAAAATAATGAATCTCACAAAACCCAAATGTTTTGTGGAGTGGAAAATGGAATGTTTTGTGGAATTTGTATCATTCAGTCTCAGATAAAGAGGAAAGTGAGCTTTGGCAGTACTTGGTACCCAAGATTACAGAACACTGAGGTTGATGATTCAATTGTCATACCAAATGGGAACAACTTTTTTTTGGTACAGCACCCTGTTTAAGACACTTGATATTGTGTCCCTCAGGCTATAGATTAGGGGGTTCAACACAGGATCCAAAAGCCTATAAACAAGGGATGGCAGGCCTGTGGGGGCCTTCCACATGACTTAGTACTACCAGAGAAGAGCCTGACCATGCAGAGCTGGAAGGAACAGGTAGAGAAGGCCTTACTGTGGCCCTCTCTTGACTGCATCCTCAAGATGGTAACCAGAAGGAAGTGGAGGAAGGAACCAGCCAGAAGCAGGAGTACATCTTGAAAACAAGCACACGGGCTGCAAAGAGGATGACTTAGTTGAGCCTGGTGTCAGCACAAGCCAGCTTGAAGGAGGACAGGCTTTCACAGAAGAGGTGGTTGATTTCATGAAGCCCACAGAATGTTGATAACCACACGGACCTGGGCCTGGAAGGGATAGCTAGGGTGATTCAGAATATCTGGTTGATGGTGTTGATAGAACACTGGAGAAGGTGGCTTGTGGCCACATAGGGATCTGTGGGCATCTTCACCAGGAGGAGGCATTCTGGATTTGTAAATGTCAATAATGAAAGGTCTGAGATAGGCAGCCATTGAAGGAGGTGGCTTGCAAGTATCTTAGCACAATGTTGCATCATAGATCATGTCCACGATGGCCAGGAGTGAGAGAAGGAAGTACATGGGAGTGTGCAGTCTGCTGTCCAGAATGGTCCTGTTTCCCAGCAGGGTTAATGTGTAGAAGGGAGAAGATTATTTTCAGACTCCATGTGGTAAAACCACTAAGAACATTCTTAAAGTCGAGAGATAATCAGCAATGGGAAGACTCCAAGTAGGAGAATTAGAGCAATCCCAGTGAAAAAGGTAATGCCAATTTCTCAATACAAAGATTAACTGTTGTTGCTTCAAACATTGGAAATCAGACTTTACTCTCTAGAGCAGTTCACATGATAATGGCATCAGGAAAAGATAAAAAATGATGTAGGTGACAATGCATTATTTAGGTTCCTAGCAGAGACTCAATAGATGCATTACAAATGAGCTCTAGTGACTATGTTATTTTATAATGTGTGATACATACATTGGACTATTGGGAATTAATCTATGGATTGATTCAAAGTAGCCGACTTTACCAAAATATTTGTTTTGAATAACAGCACATACAATTTGTAGGAACTGGATTTTTGAGATTTCCTGCTGTTCATGTATTGTGAGTTTAGATTTTGAATGCGTTGTTAGGAATAAGCAAGGGTTCAGGGATTCAGGCTTTGATTGAAGATGTGTGTAGATGTGTGTGACATCGTTCTCCAGGGGCTGTTTGTCATTCATCCCTTCTCCCATCTTGGCAAATCCAGACACTAGTAGAAGTAGGGAAGCCATCCCTAGAATGACAGTGTATTGGACCCCTACTTGTGCCATGCTTCATGTTTGTATCTCACAAAAGTCAAAAAATGACATATGACACAGTAATTAACTATGCATTACTTAATTTTTTTAAGGAAAAGCATATAAGTAGATAAAAGCTGCAATCAACTGAATCACACTCATAAATCAGTATATTAGACCAGGCATGGTGACACATGCCTATAATTCTGGTCCTAAAGAGGCTGAGGCAGGAGGATCACTGTGAGTTTTGAGGCCAGGCTGGGCCACAAAGTGAGTTCAAAGCCATCCTGAACTGCATGGCCAAACCTTGTCTCAAAAAACTAACTAAATAAATCAGCACATTGATGGTAAGCAAATCAGTCATCAAATTTCATACTGAAGCATAGTGACATTGAAGTGCTTTGGAGAAAAAGGCCTTGGAACCAAACCTGCTGTGGCAGTAACAACAGAGGCATTTGTGGTTTTTTGGAATTGCTTTAGTTTTTTCCAAATTCTTAATTTTAGTTAGCATATGTTTGCAGTATCTAATGATTTCCTTCATCGTGGGAGTTGAGACATGTTTCTAACACATACTAATACTTTTATCCTCCCTCCCCTTCCATCTCCTGGTTCTCCTCCCATTTGCACAAGACCTTTAGTAATATAAAATTTGATAAGTACTCACAGATGGCTGATTTGAAGATTTTAGCAAAGAGATAACTCAGCGAACTTGTCATTTCACAGATTACAGTAACAGTAAATTGTTAGACAAGTGATTGATATTTCTGTAAGTTGGCAACATGCCAAATAACACTGAGGTTTTTGTGCTTAAGTCCTGGGTAATATTTCCTCAAAAATATTATGCCTAAATCCTGCATTTTTGCCGGTGGGAAATCTTTTGTCAATGCCATTGCTAGACAAAAGTAATGAGAAGCTGAGCTGTGGAACTTGTGTGTGTTGCATCTGAAGAAAACATTTCTCCAGGGTAATGAAGGGAAGCCTACTGCTTTGGATCAGACCCTGGATGATCATTGTTAATGTCAGTGGAGACATCAGTGAGATGCTTCCCAGATCACTTGAAAAGGAGGAATAACACTGCCTGGTGAGTCACAAAGCAGGTAAGACCCACTGACCATGGATAAGAACTGGAGGAGGAAGACAAAACTAAGCCTGTAGCTGGATGTTCTGTGTGCAACTGAAGTCCTCTGTGTGCTTTGAGGCCATCTCATGGGTCAAGTGAGGAGCACATGATTGTAACTCACTGCCCTGATGGAGTGATTTGTACTCAATCTAGAACATCGCAGAGTATTAAAGAGAGGAGGCAAGTAGATAAGAAAAGAGTTTAATAAGCAGGGAGGGCATGGAGGGAGTCACCACAGAGAAGGCTGTGGCCGCTTTCCCTGTAGACAAAGGGCAGGTTCTGCCTGATACAGCCTCTGATCAGGGTAGGACTCTGGGGACTGATGTGAGCCGATTTATTTTGTGAGAGTGCAGGGGATTGGGTAAACCTTTACATTCCTGAGCTCTGGCAGACTTTTGGGAGGGAGAAGCCATAGAGGCTTCTGGGAAGAAGGAGGTGTGCACTATCATGGCACAGCTTTGAACCACTGCCATGATGACTGTGCTGTCTTTCAGGCAGGCGGACCTGACAGCCCTGGGATGCAATGGAATCCCAAATCCTCAGACCAGCTGGGGACTAAAGAATCTGTGAGGTAACCTCACAGCACATCTTCACACAATCCAGGGAAGGTGAGTCTCCTGCTGTGAGAGGGCTGCACTTTGGGTAGAATGTAGCTAGGGCCAGGTGGCTCAAGTGGTCATTGGTGGGTAACTCTCGGTGGATCTCCAGCTATTCCCCTCTGCTCTGCTTCCAGACTCACAAACCAATTCTTTGCTATTAATTGGCCTTCTTGGATAGGTATTTTGATAAAAAGCGAATGTTCAGACCTCACCTCAGAGTAGGGCAATTTCCAATTTCACCAGCATCTCATTGGAACCCTGGAGGACATCTCCACAGGGCCCTTATTCACGGATCGAAGTTATTGTATCCTCACAAGTGAGCAATAATTTATGGATCAGAAAGACACAGTGAAATCTCATGTATGTTTTAAATTCAGAACATGTGGCCAGAGTTTGTTTTTTTTCCCTTAGGATTCTATTAAAAAAAATGTACTAGGACAACTTCTAAATTTATTGGGAAAACACTCTAGATGTATGAAAATACATTGTTACAAAAATGCATCTGAATCCTTCCTTATCTGCTTCCTTCCTTCCTTCCTTCCTTCCTTCCTTCCTTCCTTCCTTCCTTCCTTCCTTCTCTGCTTCCTTGCTTCCTTCCTTTCTTGCTTGTTTCTTTCTTTCTCTCTTTCTTTTGTAGTTCAGACTGGCCTTGAACTCACTATGCAGCCAGGTTGGTCCGGAACTCACTACAATCTTCATGCCTCAGCCTTCCAAGCACTGAGATTACAGATGTGTCCCACCATAGCTAATTATTTCTTAATTTAAGGGAAAAAAAAACACCCATTGTTTAAAAAGTATGACCCTTTGAAAGCCAAATGGAGAGAGAAGAAGAAAGGAGTACTGAAGGTGTACATGAAGATCCTTTAAGGTTTGGTGCTGTGTAGTTGAAAGTTGGTTCCAACGGGATTGTTAACATATTCTTGAGAGACAATGAGCAGATCTACTCGTTTCTTTTCTTTTGTAATTCTGAGACTTAATAGATGTTTACTGAGTGAACAATAATGAATAAACACAAACAACCAAGTTGATTGCTTGTATTTTTGGAGAATGGAGCTGGAATTCCTGGCTTTCTTAAATCTTACTATGTACTTGTACCAAGTACAGGCATCTCTGAAGGAAAAAGTAACAGATTTTCTGATGTTAGGCAAGAATCACGGTGGAATTTCCAAAAATTTTCAAACATTCTTTTCCTACTCTACCCTATATTTTAATTCATTATACAAGATTTTTAAAGAGTCTTATCTGTATAGCACTGGATTAAAGCTGGCCTAAAGAAAGATAGAAATGAAAAGAGAAACTAAAAAAAATTAAATATGTGATCCACATCTTGATGTAACATTCAGGCATTGTTTTTACATGAAGTAATACATTATATTCCCATATACAAGTTAACTATTTAAAAAGTGCTCAAGTATTTGATGACTAATACATTTTGTGGCATCTCCATGGTTTCAAAGTAAATACCTGAGGCTGGAATTACTTCTTTACACCTGAACAACCTGTCAGGACAAGATGGGGCCTATGTTTCAATAAGCAATACTTCAGATTTGATGTGTAGGTGAACTCTTTTTTAGTGCTTTGGGCATGAGTCATACAGCATTCCTGAAACCAGAGCTATTTTTTAAATTCTTAATTCAATTGAAATATTGAGTGGTTTTCTTCCAAGTGATAAGAAATGTTTGTTACAGTTAATGCTCTCAGTTAAACCTGCCTCTATCTCTCTTTATGGAGTCTCTTGTCCCTGTTTTGGGGCCACTGTCACGAGGTTATTGTCTTCGTCCGATTAATCATCCTTTCCTGGACCTTCTTTCCGATGTCTGCTCTCTACTCTTAATTTTCTTTATGTCTTTCCTATAATTTAGCAAAAATCTCTCTTTCTCACACCGACATTTGTCCCTGTTTTTCCAAAGATTTGTCAGTGGCTCCAGTATTTGAGTGGTCTCCTAGAAGATTTTGAATACATAGGAAGTTTGTGTTCAGCCTAACTGTCTTGTAAGTAGTCTTAGAAAACACCACCTTCTAATTCATAATAGCAATTTTATCTTCCAAACTATTTATCTGGGCTATCAATACTTTATTGATTCTATGATAGCCAATCTTGTCAGCATAGCTGTGATCTAAATTATTTTTTTTCAAATCTATGTTTAAAATATACCTCTAGATTGAAGAATCTTTTTGATCTAATATGTGATGACATTTTAATATATTTGACATATTTTATACCTGGAACATGGTATGTGTTAAACAAATATTTACTGACTGGGTATTGGTGTGAGTAAATATAAGAAAACAAAACACAGTAGCCCCCCATTTTCCCTTGTTCCACAGTCAGGCTAAGAAAACACTGAAAGACACCACAGAAGATCAAAGCCTCAGCAAGGGTTTTATTTTTTAAGAAGCAAAATGGCAGTACTTATTTCATCCAGTGTGGAGAAGACCAACTGAGGTAAATTACCACATTACTGATCCCCGGTGAGCACTTGATAACTAGGATCAGCTACTACCTGTCTTTAATGGTTTCTTTGAAGGCTAAAACACAATGATCCTGGAAATATGGCCTCTTCATAGTTCCCAGTATTCCCAGTACATCACAGTGACCAGGACTTCATGGTCCTCATCTTCTCTTACCTCATTTTGTGGTCTTGATGATAATAGTGTGATCAGGCGCTTTTTGTGGATAATGTAGACTTTATTATTATTGTTACTGTTATTTCCAATACCAAGGAAATAACCTAAGGGTACCCCACATGAGCTGCACCCCCAACTCCTTTTGCTGTTTGAAACATGGTCTTGCTAAGTTACCCAGGTTGGCCTAAAACTTTTGCTCTTTCTGCCTCAGCCTGCTGAGTATCTGGGGTTATAGTTGTAAGCCACGAGGCCCAGTGTATTCCTCATTCTTTATCTTATGTCAGTGTCATAAATTTCTTGCTGTCCTGCAGCTACTTTTCCATGACATAAAACAGAGCTGACCTCACTGTCCACAACCAGCCAGCTCTATTTGCAGACTCCACATCTGCAGATCCAACCAACCAAAAATCAAAGATATTCAGAAAAAAATTGTTTCTGCATTGAACAAGTGCAGATTATGTTTCTTATTATTCCCCAAACACACAACTATTTTCATAGTATGTACATTACTAGGTATAATTAATTTATTGATTATTTAAAATATATGAAAGAATATTTGTATGTTATATACTAGTATTATTCAAGGGATTTGTGTATCTATAGATTTTGTATTGTCAGGGGGTTCTGGAAGCAATCTTCCATGTATAGCAAGGAATGATAGACCTACTTACTTTATTAGGAAAAAAATATTCAAAAAGGTTATCATTATCTTTCCTCTAAATTATACCCATAGCAGATAAATAGTCAGCACATATTTAGAGAATACATTTCTTTACGAATCCTTCAAGTGTGTGGTTGTGCATTATCAGACAGATGCCACAATACGTCCAAGCAATTTACAGTCAAATAAAATAAGGCATCCTGGTCTTTACCCACACTTGGTCAAGGATCTCAGTAAAAGAAGCACCTGGAGGCTGGGACCATGTCCTGTTTCCTCAGAGTTTCCATGTGAGCTATGTGACTCTGGCTTCTGTTCCTATTTGAAATGCATCAGAATCCTCACAAGACGATTGATTCTCCAGGGCTCAACATAATTGGCAGCTCTTGAGGGCTTACTGATGTGGCTGGAACATAAGATACCCTGCTTGTCTGTCTTGCTGAAGAGAGAAAGCAATTTTCTTTTTCTATTTCTGTCTTCATCCCAGCAGGATCCACAATTAGGAGACACAGAGAGCTTCACAGTTCCCCTCTGAGATGAGATGTCTCCTTCTAGTCCCTGGACCCTTGGCATGATTGGCATCTCAGGATTCCCCGGCACTGCCTTCCCCTCACTCTCCACTTCGTTCACTTGAACCTTCAAGAAGCTGGAGCTGTGTGACCACGCGTGACATTCTGACATCACTTCTGCAGCTCAGCTTCTCCAGGAAGTCATCTGGGCCCCTGTGCTGCAGCAGAAGTGTGAAGAAAGGACCTCGAGAGAAGACTGGTTACATGGTACATGCCAAGGTATGGAAATGCTGTGGAGAACTGTGTAAGGACATGTGGAGCAATGTGAGGAGTGAAGAAAGGACTGAGATATCCTAGTAGGACCTTTAGGGCCTGCCTGAGGAAAAAGTTTTTAAGGCACAAACCATCAGTGCAAGCCATTACCTGGACATATCCTCTAATTTCTGTTCTGAAGTGAGAGGCTTCAAGGATTCAAAGACTTTACCCTCCTTACAAGACAGGAGGCTGACCAGGCAGCCTCCTTGTCTTAGTTACTTCTCTCTCATTCCTGAGACAAAATATCCAACACCCAAGTTAAAGGAGAAAAGGTTTATTTAGCTCACAGTTTGTGGAGGTTTCAGTCTCTTATCCACTGGCTCCAAGGCATGGTGACACATGGCAGAGGGGTGACCATTCATGGTGGTGGAAGACAGAAGAAGGAAGAAGAGAAGAGGTAGAGCAAGCCTCTTTCAGTCTCTTATATTGTGTGCAGGCTACCTGCTCTGGGGAAGTGTAGCACTCATACCCATAATCCCAGCATTAGACCATGAATCAATCACAAACTAGAAGCACAACCTCATGATTGCAAGAGGCTTTGAGGTGACATCTAAACACAGGCCATAACACTATCCTCTGAATTGCTGCCACTTCCTAGAGGCTAGGGAATCTTATTACACTACCATCCTGCACTGCTGTGATTTTCAGTAGAAACCTGAGGAAAAATCTCACATACTTAATCACATTTAGAGGACATACTTACTATACTCTGACTTTCCCATTCCATTGTGAGGAGAAATACACTTATTTGGGGCCACATGCATGAAAGTGCTCCTGATTGCATGAAAAATCTGGTGTATAGAAGACAGTTAATAAACATTGCATTTCTCTTTTCACCCAGGTGAACTGCCACTAATGTAAATAAAAATTCCATGAAATCCTGGGAAAGTTATAACATTGGGGCATTTAAAGTGTTCCTTACCATATCTACATCAGTTATAAAAAGTCATTTTAGTATAAAATAAAAAGTTTAAACCAAGAAAAAGTAAATATAAAATTTTATGATGGTGAAAATAATAAAATTTAGGGAACGCATCACCTCAAAATATGTATTTTGTGTTCAAGTTGCGGCAGTGTCAGAGTCTAAAGTTTGTCAAAGTGAAACATGAACATAACTGTATGAAAAGCAAGATAACAGGAAGCAGTCAGGTCTAAACTGGAATGGATACATACACAGATGTTTTCTTTGTATGGCAGCATGTGGAAAGTGCCTTTTGGAAGCAAGGGTAGCACTTCTTTATAATCAACTTCTCAGTAATGCTGGTAGACACAGGCAATTGAAGAAGTACTCCAAGGGAACAAGGATGAGGAGTGAGGAAGAGGGGAAGGGAAAGGGGAAAAATAAAGGTATTCCATGTACAGGTACCTAATCATCCCAATTAATGTAGACACCATATTCCATAACTTCAGCTAAGATTAGTCAACAAAAATGAAAATCAATGTGGGAGAATTAGAGGAGGAATGGGGAGGGAAGAGAAAGGGGGTTAGAAAAGGAGACTAGCTGTAGTACATACACTTCCTGAGATGAATGTAAATTGCATGCAATGCAAACATGTCCTCATAAATTTATTTTAAAAAATTAATAAAACAGAGTGAAAATGAGATAATATCATGAAAGAACTCTATGCCTTCAGTTGAAACAAATGCATTCCGATTATGGGCTAACACAAGCATTTGATTTCACCAGATATTTACAAGGCTAATGCTTAAAATTCATGTAGAATTTGATGATTGTATTGATATGAGAATAACACAGATGAAAACTTGAAGTGAATATATTTGATTGCTGCTCCAAATAAAGTGTTGTCAGAGAAGTTTTCTAAAAGTGTAGCTACTAGTGTTGGGAGAAATGTGTAAGACGGCGGAGAAGGAATTTTCAACATGGCATGGGAGAAATTTAACCATGGAATGTGAAAGGATAATGTTTTCTAAATTGTGTGTCCTGACTGATTAGTCAGGTTACAAGGTCTGATGTTCACTTGGAATCCATAGACCCAGGGAAGGGGAGAGGCGGTCTCTGTGAGAGCCTGTGGTTAGCGTTTGTTTCAGCCGCTAGAGTTACCGTGTTTGAAGCACAGCGTCTGCAAAGATGTGGACCTTTCTTCCTTAAGTGGAGCTGTTCCTGGACCTAAAGGCCGGGATAGGACAGCATTTCCAAGCCTTCCTACATTTAGTTGGGTTCATATTTTTATCACAGAGATGTGAGCAGAGGCAGTGGGAGCATCTCCTACGGCTGTAGTGAACATGAAGCAGGAATCCTGAATTCAGCCAGGAGCACAGATCACAAATCACAACCTGAGATGGTGATGGTCACGTGAAGAGCGGGCAATTTGGGGTGGCTGAGCAGTTACCTTTTAAGATTTGACACTCTGCAGGTAGCATGGTAACTAGGATTGAGCTGAATTAGGCGATAGCCATCTAGCATCCACTAGATAATTGGTTGGTGTTTGTGGAAAACTCTCACATATCCAGTGTCAGAAGTGAATGAAGAGGTGAGTGTCTGTCTGAACAAGTATGTGGAAACTGTCTCTCATTTTTCTCCAGTTTGTGAGAACTCAAATATCCTGGCTTCCAGTGAATCCTCCAAGGATTAAGTCACACTGTGCTTTATAGTGTTCCTCTTCTCCTGGTCCCAAAAGGTTACAGAGCTAACGAACAAAAACAAACATACTAAGAAGAACAGCAAACCAGAGTCCGAACTGCAATCAGAGTTCACTGAGAAGGCCAGGGAAACATAGGCATCCCCTGGGTCTGGAAAACATCAGTCTTGTGTCCTGTAAGACTACATGTTGCATCTTCTTTCCTTTCTGTTCTATTTCTCTCTGAGAACCACAGATTTAACAGTGCTTCCTTATGTACTCAGTGTGGCCAGTGGATCAGTAAACCAGCAGCATATCAGAGACGATTAAAAATTTGAATTTCTTGCCATCCCATTCAGTTCTGCCAAACTGAACCTATTATTTTTGTAAGCTCCCCAGGTGATTTACGTGTGCACTGACACAGAAATACTGTTCCACACTCCCTAGCAAAGAGTAAGCAATATTCCTACTGGGCAGGGAAATCAGTGACCATTTCACAGCCCAAAGGCACTATAGTTGTCAATTTTATGTGCCTTAAGAGCTGATTCCCACCCACAAAGTCCCATGTTCAACATTTTCAGTAGTTATGTTCCCTAACGTCTCTGCCCTCTTGCAAGAGACAGGAGAAATACTACTTTCCACATAGCTGCTTTGGCAACACAATCATCACTATAGTATTCCCATGACTATAGGTTAGCAAAATGGCACACTCCTTTTGAAAGATCCATGAACTCTGTTATATGTGATACAGAGGAATATACATCACCGTTATTTTCATATTAGATGCCCTCTTCTATTATGTTTGAAATTCCTCTGTGAGCACCATGGATGAGCTGTAATTATTAATAGCTACCCAGAAGAAACTTTTGCAAAGACTGAGTAACTCTAGGACTAAAAGTGACTCATGGATGAAAATATGTCTAATGCCTACCGTATTTTAAAGTTTGATTGATGCCATAACTCTTTCAGTGGTACTTATTCTGTAAGCACCACCTAGGAGAGTACAACAATTTTGAATACAAGGAAAATAAAGCCTAAATTCCTTTGTCTTGGTAGAAGTCATTTTTAGATAAAATTCTATAAAACAATTACTGTGCTCCTCTCGATTGGTCAGACACCAGTGTGCAATGGCGCTGTCTGATCTTCTTTCTATCATTGCCTGTTCACTGCTCGGCTCATCCTCAGGATTCACGCGGTGATGTAAGCCTGGCCTTTGGAGTCAGAGTTCTTTCTTGTTAATGTACTAATTTTCTCACATATTTGGAGTCATACTGCTGTCTTGTAGATATACCACTTTGGACACACACACACACACACACACACACAAGGGTATGTTGGTTCTGCTCTCAAGTGAAATAAAACTCCATACTCAATGAGAACGATCCTCATTCTCAATTAGTTTGTCCTCTCTGTTTCTCCAATAGTCCAGAGCATTTTGTGACTCTGTATAGGAGAGCCATTGCTCAGCCACACAGGCACTGGTTAGGGTCTCATACTTGGCCACTGGTCTACCAGGCTTTATGATCAGCTCATGGCAACATATACGAAAGCTTTCTTCATGTAATACCTCCTACCTTGGGATAACTCGCCTTATTCTTTATTTGATAACATTGATATGGATGATTTGCTTGTCTACAGAAGGCTTGGGACCCAGACTAAGAAAAAGTCCAATCTGTGCCACTTTTAGGTATGTGATAGAGTGATAACAGGACCTTGTTGATATGTTTTTTCATGACAATATTAACTAATCTATGTAAAATGTTATCAGTATATAGTAAATTCTAATTTGTAAATAATTATTCAAATATTCACCTTTCTTTAAAAAAACTTATTTTCACTTTCAGCAAGCCCTGCCTCTGTCCATTGGTACATAGCAATGAAGAGTTAAATCAAGTACTCGTTCACCCCTGAGTGAAAGACACACATTTATCCTTCTGACTTCTCTTATTCTTGCTCTCATGAAGAACTTCCGAAAGATTCTAGATGTGAGTGATCATCCTGATTGCAGGGAGATTTAAAAGAAATGTTGATAGGTGACATCCTTTAAAACTACTGTAAATATATGGGGATTCATCCCTGATCACTGCTTTCCAAGTCTATTCATTCACAGTGATCAATCCAAATCCACCACCATGGCTGCAGTGCCAGCAAGATGTTTACATGCTTGTAAAACTTCCTACTTTGGAATTTGACATTCTAAGGGAGGGTAGATGGACATGTCTTCTAGCAAAGGTGGATGTGCTGATTCCAAGACACTGGAAAGACAACTAATACATTTTATAAGACAATTTATACATTTTAAACATGTGTTTTAATTTCTCTGATAGCCTTTCAGCTTGCTCCATATGCAAATGCCCAGTTTTACTCCTTTAGTTATCAGCCTATTAATCTAATTTTCAGGACCTTTTCTTATTTCATTTCTCATACACATATGATTTTAATTGTGTGCCTTCACTCAGAATATTGAATCATCCATTGATTCAATAATTCATATAAAATTCCTGAATCGCATGCCCCATGATTAAGCTTAATACCTTTCTGTTCGCACCCTGGTGAACTGCCACTAATGTATATAAAGCTGCCATAAAATCCTGTGAAAGATATAAACTAAGACTTTTAAAGCAAACCTTACCATATGTGTATTATGTATAAAAAGAGTTTCTGCAGGAGTCAAGTGTGGCGGTGCAGTCCCGTAAACAGTGTCCTCGAGGACTTGAGACAGAAGGATGGCAGTGCGTTCCAGGCTAGCCTAGGCTTCGCTGTGAGTTCAGGGCCAGGCTGAATTTCATAATGAGTCCCTGTCTTAAATATCCACTGACAAACAATCCACAAACAAGGACATTTTTAGTAAAATCAAAATGTGATCCAAAACAAGCTAATTATACAATTTTTTATAGCGACAAAGTAAAAATTAGGAAATGGACATGTTTTCCATTATATCTGAATTTGAGGCAGCTTCAGATTCTAAAATATATTAGAGTGAAACATAAACATAAGTGTATGTAAAAGAAGGTAACAGAGAACAACAGTCAGTTCTTAGCTGAACTGAACGCATATGCAAATGTTTACTTGTGTTGCACCATGTGGAAACCAAAACACTGCCACATGGAAGCAGTAGTAAACTGAAAACCTGTGTGCACAACTGTCTTCAAGAATGTGTTTTTATACAATCAACTCCTTAATAATACTGTTCTACACCTGCAATGAAATATCCAAGTAAAAACTAGAAGATAAGAAGTATAATATTTGGGAGCATCACAGGTGAACTAACCTTAGGGAGATTTTAAGAGTGTGCAAAGTTCAACAGCAATAACTTGAAATTATCTACGCTTTTTTAAATATAGAGTTAGCAGTGTTTTAAAGGCCGATCAAAAATGCAGTGTGAAAAGGACATAATTACAAGGAAGAATTCAGCACACAAATTACATTGTAAGTATTAGACGAAACAAAATCTCTTGGATCCTGCACTAAGCATTTGATTTCACTAAACATTCATAACTTGTCTTTGTAAAGTTCTTTCAAAATTTGACCATCATATCGATTTGAGAATAACACTCATACAAACCTAGCATAAAATAGGTGCATGTAACTACTACTCAAAAGAAATTGTCGCCAGAAGAGTAACACTGATGCTTTGGGAGAAACATACGGAAGTGGAGAGAGTACCTTCAGGGTGACCTGAAAAAAATGCAACGGATGGAAAGCAAGAACGGTGATGTTCTAAATTGTGTGTCCTCGGTAATCATGGGTGAAAAGGTGAGGCGTCCTTTTAGAATCCATAGAAAGAGGCAAGATTTGGTTTCTTTGTTTGATTTTAGTCAGTGAACTTCTTTTTGGATTAAATATGTTTTTTGCATATAGCATATTTGGTCAGTGAACTTCTTTTTGGATTAAATATGTTTTTTGCATATAGCATACAATTGCATTGTTTAGAAAAATAATTTTATTGGTACATTTTAAATCTTCATAAAGATCAAATTCACCATAAGGAATTTGTACCTATGCATGGTATATCTTGATTTTTTTAATGTGCCATTCCCTCCCCTCCCTTCCACCCCTCTTTTTCTCCTTATTTACAAAAGTCTTGTTTCCATTTTATTTTTTTCTTATTTTTTATTTGCTTTTCAGACCTTTCCTCCCCTCTTCCTGGTTCCCCTTCCCACTTGAACCATTTTTTTCCTGTTTCACAATATCTACTATGCATTTTGGTCTTTATTTACACTTTCAATTTCTCATACCACCAAGACATTGTGCTATTTACATGATTATTTCATGTTTATTTCATGTAAGAGTATGGTCTCAAGGTGTATCTGTATACCTAGATATGTCTCAAATTTATTCTTCTGCTGGGTGTGGTGGCTCATACCTGTAATCTCAGCATTCGGGAGGCTGAGCCAGGAGGATCGTTGCAAGTTCGAGACCAACCTAGGCTACAAAATGAGCTCAAGGCCAACCTGAACTGCATAGAGAGACCCTGTCTCAAAAAGACAAAAAAAAATTATTTTTCTTTGTGGCTGAGTAGTATTCCATTGTATAAAAAGAACCACATCTTTTTTATCCATTCTTTGGTTGATGGGCATTTGGGCTGTTTCTAAGATTTAGCTATTAAACTGTGCTGTTGTAAATAACTAGTGTGCATATATCTCTGTGGTGTGATGCTTTTAATTCTTTTAGGTAGATATCAAGAAGGGGGAAAGCTGTGTCAAGTGGGATTGCTAGTCCTAGTTTTTTTTTTTTTTTGGTAAAGAATTGCCACACTGAATTTCATACATTTTGTGTCAGGCTCTACTCCGAACAACAGTGGAGAAGGGTTCTTTTTGCCTATATGTTTGCCTATAAATGTACCAATAAAATTATTTTTCTAAAACATGCAATTGTATGCTATATACAAAAAACATGTTTAATACAAAAACATATAGGCAAAACAACAGCATATGTTGTTGGTTGATTTCTTGATAGTACCCATTCTTGCTGGAGTGAGAAGGAATCTCAACATTCTTTTAATTTACATCTATTGACTGACCAATGATATTGAGTGTCTTCTCACATATTTGCCCTTTGTACTTCATTTGAGAAGTGTATTCCTCTCAGGTGCCTGCTTTTGGAGTGGATTTTTAAATTGGGGGAAGGGCTTAGATTTTTCAGTTCTTTATATGTTCCATTTGTTTTTCTTTTGCTTTAGAAACAATGGGCAAAAAAGTTTTCCCACCCTGTGGGCTGTCTTTTCACTCTGTTAGTGATTTCTTTGGCTGTACAAAGTGATTTCTTTTTAATGAGAAACAACTTATTGATTCTATCTAATATTTCCTGTGTGAAGTCTTTGCTCACACTTATATCTTCAAGAATGCTGCATATTCTATCTTCCAGCAGATTTAGTCTTTCTGTTTTAATATTTAGATGTGATCCATTTTGATTTTAGTTTAGTGCATGGTGACAGATACGGGTCTAGTTTTAGCCGTCAGCATGTAGAAAGTCAGCTTTGCCAGCATCAGTTACTAAAGAGGGTACCTTTCTTCTGGAGAAGGTCTTTAGACTGCTTGTTAAATGCAAGGTGGCTGAGTGTGTTTGGAATTATTTCTGCATCTTCTCGTCTGTTCCACTGACCCTTGGACCTGATATATATATTTTTTTGACACTGGGAATCACACTCAGCACATCCTGCTTGTCAGGCAGGCACTGTGCTGCTGAGCTAGATCCCCAACCTACCATGCTATTGTTTCTATTTTTTTCACAGCAGCTTTGTCGTGTAATTTTAAATCATCTACTGTGATGAGCCTTCCCTTGCCTTTGTTGCCAAGGATTCTTTTGGCTATGCTAGGTCTCTTGTGGTTGCAACTGAATTTTAGGAGCGATTTCTTTAGTTCCGTGAAGTGTACTAATGGTATTTTGATCAGGATTGCGTTAAATCTGTATAACAGTTTTTGGGAGTATGACCATGTTTAATATGTTGGTTCTTACTACCCAAGAACAAGGGCTATCTTTCCATTTTATGATGTCTTCTTTGATTTCCTTTTTCAGGCTACTCTAATTTTCAATGTAGTGATCTTTTATTCCTTTATTAGATTCATTATTAAGCATTTCTCTTTTTTTTGGATGCTATTGGGAAAGGTGTGGATTCCCCAATTTCTCAGTCAGTGTGTTGGTTATTTGTGTATAGGAATGATATTGATTTCTGAAAGTTAACTTTGTGTCCAACTGCATGACCGATTTGGTTATTAAATCTAGAAGTCTTTTGGTGCAGTTTTGGGGATGTTCTATGTGAAGTATCATATTATCCACAAATGTGAATAATTTAACTTCTTTCTTTCCTATCCTTATTCCTTTTACTTCTTTCTGTTGTCTAATTTCTCTGACTAATGTTTCCAGAACTATGTTGACTAGGAGTGGTGACAGAGGACATCCTTGTCTTGTTCCTGATTTTACAAGGAGAGGATTCACTCTTTTACCATTTTGCATGATATTGGGTGTCAGCTTGTCATAGATGGTTTTTAACAGATTGAGATAAAGACCATCTATTCCAATTTCCTCAAGGTTTTTTTTTATCATGAATGAGTGTTGGATTTTGTCAGATGCTTTTTCTGCATCTATTGAGATGATCATATAGTTTTTGTCCTTGAGTCTTTTAATATGGTGTATTATGCTAATTGATTTGCATATGTTGAAGTATCCTTGCATCATTGGAATAGTGTACAATCTTGATGATTTGCTTCATTGTGTTTGCCAGTATCTTATTAGGAATTTTTTTTTTACCTGTGTTTTTTAGGGAGTTTGGCCTGTAATTCTCTTCTTTTGGTTGGATCCTTCTATGGTCTAGGTATCAGGGAAATGCTTGCTTCCAGGAATAAATTTAGAAGTACTGCTCCCTTTTCAATTTCATTAAAGACTTTGTGAAGTAGTGGCATTAGATCTTCTCTAAATTTCTTGTAGAATTCAGGAGTGAATCCATCAGGACCTGAGTTTTTCTTTTTAAGTAGGTTTTTAGCTACATCTTCAATTTCACTGACTGATTTTGGGTTATTCAGAATTATTATATCTTCTTGAATCAGCCTTGGTAATTCATATGTGTGATAACCTTATCAGATTATAGATTTTTGAGTAGGTTTTGATGTTCTAGATTTCTGCAGGATCTGTTGTAACTTCACCCTTTTCATTCATAATTTCATAAACTTGAGTCCTTTCCTTTTATGATAAGATTGTTTTTATTTTATTTAATGTTTCAATGAATCAACTTTTCAATTCATTGGTAAGTTGTATTATTTACTTAGTCTCACCTGCATTAATTTATGCTCTGGTCTTCATTATTTTCTCCCTTATATGAGCTTTGTTCTTCTTTTTCTAGATGCTTGAGGTTCAATATGGGTTGTTTATATAATCTTGCTTTGTTTTTCTGACATGGAAATTCACCATTATAAATTTCACTTGTAGTGCTTCTTTCTTTGCATCCTGTATGGTATGTTGTATTGGCATTATTATTGAACTGTCACGATGGTTTAATGTCTTATTTAATTTCATCTGTGACCCATTGGTTGTTCAGGAGGGTGTTATTTAATTTCCATGTTTTTACATAGCTTTTGTGGTTTCTTTTGCCATTGATTTCCAATTTCTTTGCACTGTGGTCTGATGATATGAAAAGGATAATTTCTATTTCTTTGCATTTAGTTAAGCATGTTCTGTGAGCCAGTATGTGGTCTATCTTGGAGAGCATCCCATGTGCAGTTGAGAAGAATGTATCTTGATGTGTGGGGTAGAGCAGTCTGTAGGTGTGTGTTGAGTTCATTATTCACAGGTTTGGTTCAGTTCTGATATTTCTTTGCTGATTTTTTTTTGTCTAGTTGATACATCTCCTTGTGACTGTGACGTATTCAGATCCCTCATTACAGTTGTGTTATTTCTTATTTGAGTTTTGATGTCTGTTAATATTCATTTTATGTAGTTGGGTCTGCTGGTATTTGGAGCACATATATTTATGACTGTTAGCTCTTCCTTTTGGAGTTTTGCCTGAAGGATGTAGTGGCCTTCTTTATTTCTTTTGATCAGTCTGCATTGAACTTTAGTTTCTTTGCAATAGAATAGCTACTCTTGCATTTTTCTGGGTTCCTGTCACATGAAGTACTGTTTTCCATCTGTTAACATTCATTCCATGAGTTTCTTTTTGAGTTAAATGTCTTTCTTATGTGTAGAATAATGTTGGATCCTGTTTCTTCTCTGCTCTTTCCTTTTTTTAAATTTAAAAGCAGGAAAATTTATTGAAGAAAAAGGAATGGGGAATAGGAATGGGGGATAGGAATAGCTCCTGAGAGACAGGAGAGTTTCCAAGTGGGTTGCCCTAGATCCTGTTTCTTTCTTTTTCTTTTTCTTTTTTTTTTTTTTTTTTTGTACTGGGGATAGCACTTATGACTGCATGCTTGCAAGGCAAGTGCTTATGCCGCTGAGCTAAATCCCCAGCCCCTTAGATCCTGTTTCTCATTCCATTCTGCTAGTCTGTTTCTCTTGATGGGTGAATTGAAACCATTTATGTACATTGATTGCTTTAACTGATACATACTGACTTATCCTCATCATGTTACTTTTCTATTGTTAGT
The DNA here is from genome assembly GCA_004027455.1 of Hydrochoerus hydrochaeris. Lineage (NCBI taxonomy): Eukaryota > Metazoa > Chordata > Mammalia > Rodentia > Hydrochaeridae > Hydrochoerus > Hydrochoerus hydrochaeris. Next base: position 25,018 of record PVLA01012079.1, read on the forward strand.
TCCTTTTCTTTCCCCTTCATTTCATTACTTTTCTTTCCTGGTGAATTCATACTTTTGCAGTTTATGGAGCTGGAGTTGGAGTCTTCATCTTTTTTTCTAGAATTTCCTTCAGAACATTTTGGAGTGCAGTTTTGGCCATCCTGAATTTCTTCAGGTGGTTTTTGTCATGAAAGTATCTTATTTCTCCCTCAATTTTAAAAGATAGCTTTGAGGGGTGCATCAGTCTGGGTTGGAAGTTGTTTGCTTTTAAGCCTTGAAGTACTTTATGTCAAGCTTTCCTGCACTTAAGAGTTTGTGATGAGAAGTCTGCTATAGTCCTGATAGTTTTCCTCTGTAGGTGATTTGTTTCTTGTCTCTAACAGCATTGAATATTTTGTCCTTCTTTTGAGCTTCTAGAATCTTAGGTATTGTGTGACTCAGTGAAGATTTTTTTGATCATGGCTATTTGGTGTTTTATAAGCCTCACTTACGTATATGTCAAATTCTTTTTCCTTGCCTGTGAAGTTTTCTGCCATTACTTCTGGAAACATTTTTTATGCCATTTGCTCTATCTCCTATTTTTTCATTGACTTTAATCAGTCTTATGTTTTTCTTGTTTGTACCACCTTGAAGCTCTTGGATTGATTTTTCATAGTCCCTTGCTATTTTTAAAGAATCTTTCTTTTCATGATCCCTAACCTTAATGTTGTCTTCTAGATCAGATATTCTGCCCTCACATTGATTCATTCTGCTGTGTATAATTTTAGTAGAATATTTAATCTCCTGGATATGTTTGAATCTGTTTCATGAATTGTACTTCTTCTCTGTGTTGGGTACTCATGATTTCCATCATTTTTGTAAACTATTCTTTTTTTAAATCTATAACTTCTCTAGATTCACTAACCATACTCTTCATTAGGGTCATCATCTCTTTAGTTATCTGAGATACTAACACTTCAGAGAATCTAGTTGAGTGGTTTTCAAATTGTTCTACCTCATGGGCCCCTAGATTTGCATTTGGTGAGCTGGCAGTTTAGGGTTGCATCTTGGTTCTGTGTTTTCTCATTTTAAGTTTTTTCTTTGTTTATTTTTGTTTTAGTTTAATTCCTTAGTTGAGAAATTGTAAATTGCTTATTGTAGATAGCTTTACTGCTAGCATGTTGAATCTTGGGGAAATAGCTACTTCTCAGCAATGTCTTCCAGGTATATCTGGCCTTTATTTTTTGAGTCTGTTGCAAGAAACTCTTCTTCAATTTAATGCAGATAAGAAGTTGCTCCCTATTTGGCCTAGTCCTTAGTTCTTTGGTGCTGTGTTATAATACCATTTATAACCCTCAGGCAATCTCCATCTTTGCATGTGAGAAATAACAACTGGTTAGAATAATTATGTCACTTTGGAAAAGTAGTAATAACCATAATATCAAACACAGCCTAGAAAATGACAAACTGGTAACTATTCATTCACCACCTTTAACATATCAATAAGCTTTATAGTTATACAACAAAATCTGAAACATAAAATTGTATGCAATAAGTATTCTCTCAATATGGCAATTTTACCCTTGGGGAGAAAATATAAAAGAGAATAGTGGAAAAATAGAGAAGTAGAAAAAAAAGAGTAGGTGCAAAGCTGAAAGACAAAGGCAGATTATGTAACCTTTGGGAAACTAGTGAAGAAGACAGGAGGGAAAGAAGGAAGAAACAGAAACAAGCACAAAAAAAATGACAACAACAACAAAGCAAGTACAATATTCACACCTATATAAAGCAAGAACAAGAAAAAGGAAAAGAAGAAAGAAAATTAAACAAAGAAAAAGAAAGTCCATTTCAGGGAATGTCTCTGTTGTCATTGGTAGACAGAGGGAACAGATAGAGCCCAGACCTGTGTTGGCTGATCCCAGCAAACCAGCAGTAGCATTACCATGGGGTGCTGGGTAATCCCAGCAAATGTACATCTTTAGCTTCATTGAAGTTTAATGTGCTTCTGGTTTCTGGTTGTGAGGCTAGAACCCAAGTAGTTCAGCCTGAAACACTTCTGGATGCTCCTGATGGCTTGAACTGTGTTTCTTGACCTCCTGCTGGCTTGAACTGGGCTGTGCCTCACCCTGACACTGGGAACCCTAGATGGAACCAACCCCCCAGTGGTTCTGCTTTCTGAGTTCAGTTGACCCCTTTCCATAATGGTGACCAGCTAATCACCCTCATCTGGGAGATATTAAACCAGGATAATTCACCAACCATTGCAGTCCACAGCAGCCACTGCACCATTTTATTCGTGTATTTCTCCTTGAAGGCCTCGGGGGTCATCAGTAGTGAATGTGTGTCTTCAGATTTAAGCCATTCCTGAAACACTATGAGCCACGTTCAGGGAGAAAGCATCATTTTCCCCCTTGCTTTTCTATATTGAGGTTCCTCTTTTTGCTCATCCTATAGGCTCCAATTCACACTTCAGATCCTTACTGAGTCCCAGAGGACCCACTTTGGCCCTTCTTCTCTTCATCACATTGCTACATTCCAGCATCTAGATTCCATATATCAGAGAGACTTATCACTCCACCATCATCCTGGATGTCCAGGATTTTGTTTCTTGACCCATTCTGGTAATCTGTGTCATTTCATTGGTGAATTGAAACCATTCACATTGATAGTCATAATCTTATTCCTGTGATTGCTTTGTTTTCCTGTCACTTCCTTTCTTTTCCTTCTATTTACCTGCTTTGTCCAATCTGGGTGAATTCATTCAATTGGACATTTTGGGATTGTTCACTTTATTATCTCATTCTAGGTTACTGTTGAGTTTTTTTTTTTTTTTGAGTGTTGGGTTGGTGGTCATGGATTTCTTTAGATCATCTTTATTATGGAAATATCTTATTTCTCCTTCAATTTTGAAAGATTTTATAAAATATATCAATCTACTATGGGAGTTCTTTACTTTTATAGCTTGAAACACTTCATTCCAAGCTGTCCTTCCTTTAACATTTGTGTTGAGAAGTCTGACATAATTTTGATGCATTTTCCTTTATAAATGATTTATTGATTTTCTCTAACAGCTTTGGAAATTGTGTTCTTTTGCTGCGTTTCTGGAATTTCAATTATGATGTGACATTTAGTGGATTTTTCTGATTGTGGCTATTTGGGGATCTGAAAGTCTCACATTAAATTATTTTCCCATGTCTGGAAATTCTCTGCTATTAATTCTGTGGTTTTTAATGCACTTTGTGCTGTCTTCTGATTTTTCACTAATTCCTGTTACTCTTGGATTAGTCTTTTTTCTATCATCTAGCAGCTATTGGATCCATTTTTTTATATTCTCTTATTATTTTAAGGTATTTATCATTAATTTATCATTGAAAACAGTCCCTATCCTCCAGACCTGAAAATTCCAGAAACTCTGTTCTGTATGATACAGAGAAATATACATCAGTGTCATTTTCATTCTACGTGCCTTCTCCAACTATGTTTAACTTCCTCTGATCATTATGAATAAGCTATAATTATTAATAATCACTGGAATAAAATCTACAAATACTGAGTATATTTAGAACTAAAAGTGACTAATGGACAAGAACATAGCTAATGGGTGCCATATTTTAAATTTTGATTTATACCATCAGTCTTTCAGGTGGTACTTATTTTGAATACACCACCTGAAAGATTATAAAAATTTTAAATATGAAGAAAAGGAAATCTGAATTCCTTTTTCTTGGTAAATAAAAAGCTGTTTTTACATAAAATTCTATAAAACACACACTGTGATCTACCCAGTCAGACACCAGTGTGAAATGGCACCATTTACCTTTTCTTCTGTTATCACTTGTTCACTGTCCAACTGATGCCCAAAATTCACCTGGTGGTATACACCTGACCTTTGGAAGTAGAGTTCTTTGTTATTAATACACTCATTTTTAATATATTAATTTAGAGTAAACCTTTTCCCTTTAGAAAGTGTAGATAAATCACTTTTGAGAGTCAGAAAGAGAGAGAGAGAGAAAGAATGAGAGAGAGGGAGACAGAAGACAGAGACACAGACAGAGACAGAGAGACACACACAGAGAGGATATTACTACTTGGTTCTAATCTCAGCCAAAAAAATTTGTATTCTCAATAGGAGCCCTCTATTCTCAATTACTTTGTCTTATCTGTTCTCCAAAAGTCCAGTGCATTTTTTTTTTATCAGTACCAGGGATCAGACTCACAACCATGTGCTTGCAAGGCGGGCACTTATGCCACTGAGCTAAATCCCCAGCTCCAAGTCCAGTGCATTTTGTGACTCTGGATGGCAGAGTTGTTGCTTATCCACATAGGAGTCAATCAGGTTCTCATTCATGGCATATGGTCCACCAGGCTTCTTGAAGCACAGATCAGCTCACTGCAACACATATTCTTGAAGACTTTCTACATTTAATACATCTTACCTTGAAATAATTTTTCTAATTTTTTATTTGTTAACACTGATAGTGAGATATATATCTATAGTTTTGCTTATATGAAGAGGGCTTGGAACCCAGACTCGGTAAAATCCAACATGTGCTATAATTTTAGGTATGTACATATATAAAATAGTGAGATAATAGGATTTTCTTCATAGATTTGTCATGAGGACAAACAACTGATAACGTGAAGTGTTACAAATACATAATGTATGATACTTCATAAGTGATTTTCAAAATATCAGATTTTATTATAAAAACCTATGTTGTTTTTACATTCAGTAAGCTCTGCCTGAATATGTCCATTGACACATAGAAATGCAGAGTCCATTCCAGCATTTGTTAATCCCATGGTGAATAACACATACTTATTCTTACTAATCTTATATTTGCCTCATGTTAAATTTGAGACAGATTTTTGGGTATGAGTGATCATCCTAATTGCAGATGGATTTTTAAAAATATTTTTATAGTTAATATTCTGTATCCTGAGAAGTTAACTAAAATATATGGTGATGTATCCTTAATCATTGGTTACAAGTAGATTTAGTTAGTAAAGATCAGACCATCACCATAACCAGGCTGTCAGCTTGGAACTTACTCTCTCTAGTAAATATTCCTCTTTTTGATATAACACTCCAAGGAAGGAAAAATGGACATACGGTCTCACAAAAGTCAATGTGCTGATGATTGGTGTCCCACTCAGAAAGGCTGCTTTGTTGCTGCTCGCCACTCAACCATCTTTCTGGAATTCCTCAGAAGTTTTTACAAATGTGCACATTTCAACAGCTATAATTTGAAAGTGTCTGTGCTCTTTTAAAAATAAATGAATTTAGTCATGTTGAACTTAGGGTGCTGGGAAACCAACTAACCAGCTCACTGCCTGGTAAGTGGCTGTGGCCCGCCAAACCGTGGCCACTACAGGGTGAGAACCATGAGCATCTCCTGAGATCTATGTCATGTTGGAACTTAGGGGGCTGGGAAACCAAGCAATCAGCTCACCGCCCCGGTAAGTGGCTGTGGCCCACCAAACTGAGGCCGCCCCAGGGCAAGAACCATCATCGTCTCCTGAGATCTGCGTCATGTTGGAACTTAGGGCACTGGGAAACAGACTAACCAGCTTGCTGCTCTGGAAAGCAACTGTGAGCCTACCAGAACACGGGCTGAGATTCAAACATCCATCCCCCACCGCCATTAGCAAATGGGAGCCAGAGATCTGAGCATCTATTGTGAGGTTGACTATATGCAATATAGCAAATAAGGGGGATTTCCTTCTACCATCTCTTTGAAGGCAGATATTTTTTATCACTGTTTTACTTTGTTCTGATTAATGGTATTGCTCTATTAAATATTCTGTTTTGATAAGTTCTATAATGTTCTGTAATTCCTTTGATTTTACTATACCTGATTGAAAGAACAACTATAGTGAAGAAAATGAGATATAATATGTTACCTATTACTGTTATCCTGGTAACCTACTGTGAAGTTCTGTACTTATTTCACTACATTGTCTCAATTGGCTTTGCTCTGTCTTGTTCTATGGTATTTTACTACTTTAAAAATAAATATATCAATAAATATAAAAAGTAAATAACAACAACAAAACAGATCAGTAATGTACTGAGAAAGCTGAAACATGATATAACTAAACAGATAATGGACTTAAGAAAAAAGCAATATGAGGAAAAGAAAGTGCTCTAAAGGATATAACTGCAGGTATGTTCAAGTGTGTGGGATTGATAACCATGTTGCTAAGTTATTATTGGATCATTGAACAGAACTGTTTGCAGCTTCACTGTCTGAATGTCCACTCTGTATGCTTTAATTTTATAACTTGAACAACTATATCTAAGAAGACAATATGTAATTTAACAACTATGTAATTTATGTGATTTCTTACAGTTTATTTTTTTTTTGAAATTCTGTATTGTTTCTTCCCTTTTTTCAGTTTCACTTTTTTCCCGTTTAAATAAAATTAAAAAAATAAAAAATAAAAATAAACGAAGTTAACATTGTTGTAAAGGTTGATTAAAAAATGCAGAATGAAAATAACATAATTACATGAAAGAGTCTAGCACACAGAAGATATGGTAATTATTAGTTGAAACAAAATCATTTAATTATATATTTTTAATTTTTTTATTTTAAAGAGAATAAAACCAAGCAAAATAAAACAGGATAAGGTCAATCAAAACAAACCAGTGTAAGTGACACAAGACTTCAAAACAATACAAAATCAACAATGCTCTTCTTGTTGGCTTCAAAATAGTTGTAGATACTTTCAGACCTAGTAAAAATCAAACAAAACAAAATAGAACCAGTGAAAGGAAAACAATGGATGCAATAAAGGACTTCAGAACAAAATAATAACAAATTCAAAATGGCTACCACAATATATCTTGTTATCACTGAAATAGCTGCCCATGCTATCGGATGTAAGAAAATCAAACAAGATAAAACAGAATAAAACCAACCCAACCAAATAAAACAATGAAAATGCTACAGGACTTCAAAACAAGGTAATAGGGAATTAACAATGGCTACCACCTTCAGAAGGAGATTCTCCCATTGTTGCTACATTTTGTACTGTTATCCTCTGAATAGATGATCAGACTACCAGCTTTAGACTTGCAAAGTCAGTGAGACACTAAAAACTGCAAGCGTTAAATTGTATTTTACTTCAATAGTTATCATCGCAGCCTGTGTTTCTCTGGATCAGCCAGTCGCTTATGGAGGCAGGTGGGAGGGAGTGTTTGCTTCTTATTTCCCAGCCAGCACCTGAGAAAGGGCTGGCCTCTTTCTGTCCCCACAGTGGCCCCCACATGTTGCCATTTCACAGGGAGGGCTTGCTTCTTGGAGACTTCTTGTTCTCTTCCCTTGCAGTCTGTGAGTGGCACTGACTCACGGGAAAATGCTGGTATCTAGCTGGATCCCCAGCTGCACAAACAATGCCCTGATTCTTGGGGAGGCTTAGCTTCTTGGCAACATCTTGTTCTCTTCCCCTCTAGTATACAAATTGCAATGACTCACCAGAAAAGGCTGGCATCTGGCCAATTATATATATTTTTTTATCTTTTATATTTTTGTGGTACCGGAAATCAAACTCAGAACTTCATGTTTTCCAGACAGGCATGGTGCCACTGAGCTGTATATATCCAGCCCCAAAATCATTTGATGCTATAAACTAGGACCAAACATTTTATTTCACTGGACATTTTTCTTTTACTTTAAAAGTTCTTTCAGAATTTGACTACAATATTGATTTGAAAATAATACAAATAAAAACCTAACATAAAACACGCAGGTATAATCACTGTTGAAATTAAATAGTTATCAGAGAGATTTTGTTAATAAAAATGTAGCTACTAACATTGGGAGAAACTTCTATAAAAGTGGAGAATATATCTTCAGGATGGCGTGAAAAATATAGTAGCATGAATGGGAAAATTGTGATTTTCTAAATTATACGTCCAGAGTAATTATGAATGAAAATGTCAGACATTCATTTGTTACCCATAAGAATATAATAGAAAAGGCAGAATTTTATTTTATGCTTGACTTTTGGTATATAAATTTCTTTTTGTATTAACTGTGTTGCTTGTTACAGAGCATCCTGTTGTTTCTTGATTTTATTACTTTTTTTTTCTTTGATTTATTCAGTTTAGGTTTTTGGGTTTTTTTGTACCTGAGATCACACTCATGACCTCATGCCATCCAGGCACTTACACTGCTGAGCTAAATTTGTGGCCCTTGATTTTATTTCTTGACTCACTTTGTTAATCTGTGTGTTTTGATTGACAAATTGAGACCACTCACAGTGATTGTAATAATTGATAGATATTACTTTGTTCCTGTCATTCTATTATTTTCTTGTTGCTTTTTATCTTCCACTTAATTTCTTGTCCTGCTTTGTAAATCCATTTGATTAGACATTTTGAAATTGTTCACTTCATGGTCTCTTTTAGGATATTATAAGAAATTTTTGAGTATTGGTTTTGTTCCTCTTTATTATTTTTTCTTTTAAATTTTAAAGAGAATGAAACAAAAGAGGACAGAACAAAGGAGATCAGAACAGAACAATGTAAGTAATACAGCACTTCACAGCAAGACAACTGGATATTAACAATAGCTGCCATAAAGTTTCTTTCTTTGAAATAGTTGAGCATAGCTTCACACACAATAATATTAAACATAACAAAATAATATAATATTCAAGTGAATGGAAGTATTACACAGCATCCTGAACCAAATAAAAGAAAATGAACAACAGCTACTATAATATCACATTTTCCATAAAGAATTTGTTTATACTATCACATATATTAAAATCCAATAAGAGACAACATGATAGAACCAATGGTAATAGAAGAACAAAAGCATGGTAGGACTTCAAAGCCAGATGATTTTAAATCAGTAATGGCTGCCATAATGTCTTGTTTTCTTCAAAATAGTTGTTCATGCCATCACACCTAATAAAATCAAACAAAACAGAATAAAATGACTCCAACTAATGAATGAAAACATTATAAGGCTTCAAAGCAATGGAATGGGGAATCATGATTGCCATAGAATCTTATGTACTCTTACCATTTCTTACACTAGGGAGACTATTCGGTATTTATACATGTGAGTTTGACTTATTTTTCTTAGGAATATGGTCTCAAGTTGCATTCATTTATTTATAAATATCTCAATGTGATCATTCTTTATAGCTGAGTAGTACTTCATTGTGTAAAAATATCACAACTTTTTTATCCATTCCTCAGTTGATGGGCACTTATGTTGTTTCCAGCATCTGGCTATTACAAATTGTGCTGCTAAAACATGGGCACACATATATCACTGTTATGATGGTTTTCATTTCTTCTGGGAATATGCCTAGAACTGCAATAGTTGGGTCAAATGGGATTTCCAATCCAGCTTTTTGAGGAATCTCCACAATGACCTCCACAGTGGTTGCACCAGTCTACACTCCCACCAACAGTGCAGAAGAGTTCCTTTTCCCCCACAGTCTCTCCAGCATTAGTTGTTGGTAGTTTTCTTGATCCTGGCCATTCTTTCTGGAGTGAGATGGAATCTCAGTGTGGTTTTAATTTGCATTTCTCTAATGACTAATGATGATGAACATTTTTTCAAGTATTTATTTGCCATTTGTATTTCATCATCTGAGAACTGTGTATTCATCTCGGATGCCCATTTTTGGATTGGGTCTTTGAATTTCAGGGGGTCTGATTTTTTTTAACTCTTTATAAGTTCTAAACAGAAGTCCTTTGTCTGAGGGAAAGTTCATTAAGATTTTTTTCCCAGGTTGTGGGTTTTCTTTTCACTATGCTGGAGATTTCTGTTGACATGCAGAAACTCTTTAATAAGACTTGATCCCAGTTATTGATTCTGGGAAGTATTTCCCAAGCAGTTTGATTCTTGTTCATGAATTCTCTACCTACCCCTATGTCTTCAAGATTTTTACCTACTTTGTCTTCCACCAGATTTAGTGGTTCTGTTTTAATATTTAGATCTTTGATCCATTTAGTTTAGTACATGGTGATAGGCATTGGTATAGTTTTAGTTTTTGGCATATGGATAGCCAGTATTTCCAGCACCATTTATTAAAGAGACTCTCATTCTTCCAGTGAACATGTTTGGCCCCTTTATCAAAGATAAAGTGATTGAGTGTGTTTGTAATTGTGGTTGTATCTTCTAATCTATTCCATTGATCCTCAGATATGTTTTTATTCCAGGACCATGTTGATTTTATTATAGTAGCTTTGTAGTATAGTTTCAAGTTAGGGATTGTGATGCCTTCTGCCTTGGCTTTGCTGCTGAGAATTGTCTTTGCTATTGTAGGTCTCCCCTGGTTCCAGAGAATTTTAGGAGTGATTTGTGTAGATCCATGAGGTATGTCAGTGGTATTTTCATTAGGATTGCATTGAATCTGTATGACAATTTTAGGAGAATAGACATTTCCAAATTATTTATTTTTCCTATCCATGAACAAGGGATGTCCTTCCATTTTCTGAGGTCCTCTTCAATTTCTTTTTTCAGGGTATTATAATTTTCCCTGTATACTTCTTTTACCTCTTTCATTAGATTAATCCCTAAGTATTTCATTTTTTTAGATGCTATTTTGAAGGGTGTGGCTTCTCTTATTTCTATCTTGGTGATTTTGTGTTAGTGTATAGGAATGCTATTGATTTTTGAGTATTGACTTTGTATCCAGCTACCTTACTGAATTTATTTATTATATCTAGGAGTCTTTCAAAGGAGTTTTGGTGTCTTCTATGTAGAGTATCATGTCATCTGCAAATAATGATAATTTAACTTGCTATTTTCCTATCTTTACTCCTTTTATTTCTCTCTTGTGTAATTGCTCTGGCTAGCATTTCCAGTACTATGTTGAATAGGAGCAGTGATAAGGGACATCCTTGTCTTTTGCCTGATTTTAAGGTAAAGGCTTTCATTTTATGGCCATTTAATATGATACTGGCTGTTGGTTTGTTGTAGATGGCCTTTATCATATTGAGATAAAGACCATCTATTCCAATTCTCTGTAAGGTTATTATCATGAATGAGTGTTGGACTTTATCAAAAGCTTCTTCTACATCTATAGAAATGATCATGAGATTTGTACTTTTGGCTTTATCAATATGGTGGATTACATTTATTGATTTACATATGTTGAACCATCCCTGCATGCCTGGGATGAATCCCACTTGGTCATGGTGTATAATCTTCTTGATGATTTGCTGCATCCTGTTTGACAATATTTTATTGAGAATTTTTGCATCTACATTCATTAGGGAGATTGGCCTATAGTTCTCTTTTTTAGTTTGGTCTTTCTCAGGTTTTGGTACTAGAGTAATATTTGCTTCCAGGAATGACTTAGGAAGAATTGCTTCCCTTTCAATTTCACTGAAGAGTTTGAAGTGTTGGCATAAAGTCTTCTTTGTATTTCTTGTAGAATTCCTCAGTGAATCCATATGGGCCTGCGCTGTTTTTGTTGGTAAGGACTTAATTACATTTTCAATTTCATTGATAGAAATTGGGTTATTCAGCAGTTTTACATCTTCTTGGCCCAGTTTTGGTAGTTCATATGTTTCTAGGAATCTGTCCATTTCTTCTGTGCTATTAGACCTATGAGAGTAGAGGATTTCAAAATAGGTGTTGATAATCTTCTGTATTTCCACAGAGTCTGCAGTGATTTCACTTTTTCCATTCCATATTGCATGAATTTGAGTCTTTTCTTTCCTTTTTTAAATAAGATTGGCTAGAGGTTTATCAATTTTATTTATTCTTTCAAAGAACCAACTCTTTGATTCATTCTTTGTATTGTTTTCTTAGTCTCTATTGCATTGATTTCTGCTCTGATCCTTATAATTTCCTCCCTTCTTTTGGCTTTGGGCTTGGCTTGCTCTTCTTCTTCTAGATGTTTGAGGTGTAGCATCAGGTTGTTTATTTGTGTTCATTCTGTTTTCCTGATGTAGGAACTCAGTGCAATAAATTTCCTCTGAAGACTGCTTTCATTGCATCCCACAGATTCTGGTAAGTTGTATTTGTATTTTTGTTTGCTTGTGGATATTGTTTAATTTCTTCTTTAATTTCCTCTGTGACCCATTGATTGCTCAAGAGTGCATTATTCAATTTCCATGTGTTTGTGGGGTGTTTGCAGTTTTTTTAATCATTAATTTCCAGTTTCATGGTGCTATGACCCAATAACATGCATGGGATATTTTCAGTTCTTTTGCATTTACTTAAATATGTTCTGTGGGCTTGTATATGGTCTATTTTAGAGACTGTCCCATGTACTGCTGAGAAGAATGTATATTCTGATGTTGGATGGAACACTCTGTATACATCTATCAAGTCCATTTGTTCACAGGTGTGATTCAGTTCTGTTATTTCTTTGCTGATTTTCTCTCTAGTTGATCTGTCCCTTTGTGTCAATGGGGTGTTAAGGTCTCCTGTTATAACTGTGTTATTGCTTATTTGATTTTTGCATCTGTAAATACTTGCTTTGTATAGCTGGCTGCTCTGAACTTTGGTGCGTATATATTTAAGATTGTTATCTCTTCCACTTGAAATTTTCCTCTACCTAGTATGTAGTGACCCTCTTTATCTCTTCAGATCATTCTTGGTTTGAAGTTCACATTGTCTGGAAACAGAATAGCTACCCCCACTTTTTTAGGGGATCTTGTGGCATGAAGTATTGTTTTCCATCCTTTGACTTTCAGTCTATGAGTTTTCTTTTGGGTCAGATGGGTTTCCTGTAGACAGCATACGGTTGGATGTTGTTTGTTGATCCATTCTGCCAATCTGTTTCTTTTAATTGGTGAATCAAGGCCATTTACATTAATGGCTATAACTGTTATATATTGGTTTATTGTTGACATGTTTCCTTTCTGCTGTTGTATCTTTACCATTCCATTCTGTTTAATTGTCTATGTTGGTTAGTGGTTTTTTCCTATGTGTATCTAGAATGTCTTTCAGAATTCTTTGTAGGATTGGTTTGGTGGTCATGAAATTCTTCATCTGTTCTTTGTCATGGAAGTATCTTATTTCTCCATCCATTTTGAAGGACAATTTTGCAGGGTACATCATTCTGGGTTGGAAGTTATTTTCCTTTAGGATCTGAAATACTTCACTCCACACTCTTCTTGACTTCATTGTTTGTGTTGAGAAGTCTGCTGTAATTCTGATATTATAGGTGATCTGTCTTGTCTGTCTAACAGCTTTTAATATTGTGTTCTCATGTTGGATTTATGGGATGGTGATTATTATATGTCTGGGTGTAGTTTTATTTTGGTTATGGCTATTAGAGTTCTATATGCTTCAATAATCCATATGTCAGTTTCCATTCTCATCTTTCGGAAATTTTCAGCTAGTACTTCTGTAAATAGCCTCTTGATATCATTTGTGTTGCCCCTTCTTTTTCATTTATCCCTATTAATCTTATGTTGTTTTTCTTTGCATCATCTTGCAACTGTTTAATTGTTATTTCCTGATTCCTTGTTATTTTTAGAAGATCTCTTCTTTCTTGTTCGGTAGCTGCAATCTTACCTTTGAGGCATGAAATTCTATCTTTACTTCTGTTAAGGCAATTTTGGCAACTTTCAATAGAATTTTTGATATCATGTATATCTCTGAATCTGCTTCATGCATTCTGTTTGTTTCTTATACTGTTCATTCAGGGATTCTATCTTTTTGCTTTGTTCCTCTAAATTTTTAACTGTGTCTTCTTTAGATGTGTTCAGTATTTCTTTCACTACTTTCATCATTTCTTCTTTTACCTAGGAGATTATTTCTGATTTGAGTTCCTTTATAGTTTCCCGGAGTTGCTTCTTTGTTTCAGTTGATATCATTTCAGCCATTTCAGGTGTATGACTAGTATTTTCTTCTATGTACATGGCTCCTAGGCTTTCTTGGGATGGGCTGGAGGTTTGACATTGCATTTTGGCCTTTGTCTTGTCATTTTCCTATATTTCTGTGTTTCAAGCGATGTTCCAAATCTTCCTGTTGATGTGTTGGAAATCACCTCCTGCACCCTCGGCTCCTGAGTCTGAATGAAGTTCACTGAGCATGGCCCAACCAGGCCCCTGAAACCTCCCAAGCCTGGTCCAGTGTTTTAGGGTGCTGGGCAGGCACTTAACTGCTGGGGACAATGGTCCCAAAGTCTCCCCAAGCCAGCGCTGGCTAGCTGGAGCTCACCTCGCATGGCCTTGACTCCCTGGACTGAAAGAAGTTTGCTGAGTGTGTTCCACTCAGTCCCACAAAACCGCCTGAGCCTACTCCAGTGTTTTAGGGAGCTGGTGGGCACTTAACTGCTGGGAGCAATGGTCTTAAAGTTTCCCCAAGCCAGTGTTGGTGGGCTGCAACTCACCTCACGTGGCCTTGGCTTCCTGGACTAAAAGAAGGTCACTCTTCATCTTTATTATTGAAATATCTCATTTCTCCATTAATTTTAAAAAGATATTTGTAGAATAGATCAGATTGTGTTGGAAATTGTTTTTGTTTAGGGTTTAACCTCTTCATTCCAAGCTCTCCATTGAACATTTGTGTTGGGAAGTCTGACTTAATTCTGAATCATTTCTCTTTTTAATTGATTTGTTGATCTTTTCTAACTGCTTGTAAGATTCTGTTCTTATGTTGCCTTTCTGGTGTTTTAGTTATGATGTGGCATGTGAGTTTGTTTTTCCAATTATGGCTATTAGGAGTTCTATGTCTTCACTTTTCTGTATGTTAAATGACTTTCTTATGTCTGCAAACCTCTTTGTTATTACTTCTGTAAAGAGGTTTTGTTAATGTTTCTCACCCCAAAGGAATCTCTTCATTTCAAAGAGAAACCAAAACCAAAACTCTGGATGCTAAATTCAGGAAAAGCCTTCTGGATCCTTACTGGTAAGACTGTTTTAATTTTGTTGGGTTACCCTTAGAAGTCTTTGGAGACACTGGATGCAACATTAAACTTTCCAGAACTCATTCACAAACCAGGACATTCATTGGGAATTGATGGCCTTAAGGTCAATTAATTCCTAGTATCAGTTTACAAACTGACTTAGTCCCTGTCTTTGTTTTGTTAATCTCGTTTGTCTCTGGCTTAGTGTTTCTTATTTATGTCAATGGGTCAGTCTGCTTCTGCTTCTCTGTTGCTCCTGCAATGTGTTCTTAATCATTTTCAGGAATTTCTTTGGAGAGCCTCTTCTTAAGGTGAGCCTGTTTACACAGGGAAGCTCTGAACATTTTGTGAAATTGAATGGTTCACTTTTGGCAACTCTGTCTCCAGAAAGGACTTTTAAACTCTCTTTGTGTTGGCTTTCTGGTGTTTTAGTTATGATGTAGCATTGAGTTTTTTCTTCCAATTATACTATTTGGAGTTCTATCAGTTCACTTTTCTGTATGTTACATTATTTCCTAATGTCTGCAAATTTCTTTGTCATACTCCTGTAAACAGGTTTCTTAATGTTCTTTGTGTTGTCTTCTGATTTTTTACTAATTCCTATTACTCATAGATTAGTCTTTTTTGTATCAGACATTATTGATTCAATCTCAAGCCTGCAAGTTGACCTGATTGATGTCCTAATTGCCCAGCCTGAAGGCATCATTTTCACAGAAGGCTGCAGTGACCTCCACCAAGATACTCAAGAGGCAGGAGCTATGGTCACCTCCAAAAGGTAGTATAGGCTCAATTTTGAGAGGTAGGAACTTCAGCTCAGCAGGCAGAAGTGATAGCCCTTACTCAAGCCCTAAGATGGGGACAGATAGTATGCTTTTGATACCATCCATGTTCATGGAGCCATTTATTGGGAAAGAGCACTATTAACCTTAGCAGGAACAA
This sequence comes from Hydrochoerus hydrochaeris, assembly GCA_004027455.1. Lineage (NCBI taxonomy): Eukaryota > Metazoa > Chordata > Mammalia > Rodentia > Hydrochaeridae > Hydrochoerus > Hydrochoerus hydrochaeris. The sequence goes on from PVLA01012079.1 coordinate 40,756, forward strand.
AGATCAAGAATACCTATAGACCTTAGACCACCTGGCTGCCATTTGGTTGCCACAAAAGGTTGCCACTATGCACTATTTGGGGCACTAGCAAGAAGACACCCCAATAGCTCATGGAAATGCCCTCACTGATAAGACAGCCAAAAAGGTGGCACTAAAACCAGTGGAGCCTATAATGCTCCTCTCAGATCTCCCATCACCATGCCACCCAAGTTATCCTATCCAGATTCAGACTTGAGACCAGTGAAGAACCTAGAAGCCAGCTCAATCAGAAGACTGGCAGACTTACCAGACGGGCAAACTCTCATCCCAGAATCATTAGGCCCCCAGATAATCCAGGAGACCCATTGGGCTACTCACTTTGGGGAACCATATTGGCCAGGTTATGTTTTCTGACTAAAGAGGTCAGCCAAAAATGCCCACAGTGTTTTCAAGTGAACCCTAAGCTGGCTCCCACTAATGTTTGAAAGAGACAATGAGGACTTATCCTTGGAGACCACTTGGAGACAGACTTTACCACAGTGTGCCCAGGAAGAGGGCAATATAAATATCTCTTACTTCTCATAGACACATTCCCCATGTGGACTGAATAATTCGCCACTTGGACTGAATTAGCTCTCATCGTAACTAAGAAACTCCTCTATGAGATAGTGCCCCAGTGTGGTTCACTCACCTCCCTGGGGTCCAACAATGGCTCAGCTTTCATAGCTCAAATTACTCAAAATTTAGCTGCAGCTTTAGAAATCAATTGGAAATTACATTGCGCCTACCGACCTCAAAGTTCAGGCCAAGTAGAGAGAATAAACAGAACCATAAAGCAAATTATTTCAAAACTAGCTCTTAAGACTGGTGAAAACTTGGTAAGTCTCCTTCCTTTTGCCCTTCTGCATGTGCAATGTACCCTTTACCTCCAGGGTATTATTCCTTTTAAGACCATGTATGGCCAACTGCCCCCTTCCATCCCTCATATTCAAGATGATAAGCTGGCTGCTGTCACTAATGGGGAACTTGTTAAGTCCTTACAGGCTCTCCAGCCCTTTCTGCACTTGATCCACCACTTGTTCAGGGGCCACCAGACCATTCCCAAAAGGCCTGATGACTCCCTAGCAGTCCAAGCTGGCAAGCAAATCTACATCAACAAAAAGAGCCTATCCCCAGCTGTCAAGGTCACCAGAAAGAGCCATTGGATTCATCACTCCCAATTCAAGCACACAAGACCCCAGACTTCAGCTAAGTGGAATAAGTCTTTTGACCCTTTAAAGTAAAACTCCAAAGATGCAAGCCCTAAGTCTGTCTATATGTATAGCTAATAAGTGGATTACTATTGAGACCAGTAATCAAAAAAGATGGTAAACACCTCAATCTTGATTCTGGTTCTTCATGCTGGCAGGGACAGGGAACTAAGTCCCTCACTTTGGGAAACCTACATGGTTCTGGACTTTGTATTCAGTCTTTAAATTTCCCCTTAAAGTGCTCCCCATTTCAATTCAATTGTAACTCAACTGTGTATGTACAAAATATCTCTTACCCTCTCAGCCAACATTTAGTCTCCCTGCCAGGAACTTGGTTTGCCTGTACAAATGGCCTCACCCCTTTCGCTCATCTGGCTATCTTCTCTGGACCTAATCCTGAACTTTATATCTTAACACATGTTCTTCCCCAAGCGTACTGTATTCCGGAGGAGGGAGGGAGCATATAGAGTTAATCCTGTTGTTTTCACACCAATCACTCAGGAGTTATTAAAGACAGTCTTAACTCAGAAGGCACCTAGCTGATAGGGAAAATTGGAGACATCATCAACAGAATTGGTATGAGAATTTGTTCTCCACCACCCTGTGACTGACCACCCCACTCGGCTCTGACAGGACCCTTAGTTTTCTTCCTGCTGGTAATTACTATTGACCCCTGCATGATAAAATGTTTAATGCATTATATTCCAAGCCAAGTCCAATCATTAAATTAATGTTTGTAGGTTCCCAATATGAGGATTTATTTACAAAATGTAGATAAGAAAGATGACTTTTGAAAATATGACCAGGAGTCAAGGATTTGATTCATATACTAAAACCAGTGGGCAATGTTGTAGCTTAGCATAACTAATGCCATCTTTTGCCCTTTATTTGACCCAGAGGAGTGGAAAATTCTGAGGGTACAAGTCCCATGTGAAAAGCAGAATGAGCTGCACCCTCAAAAGAAAAATTAACCTCCTCAAAAAAGAAGCAGGATACAGGTGTCAACCAAATATTAATGGACATTTCTAGCTAAATTGTTTTCAACAGATTGTATTTTTGTGGTTATCTATTTTAAAAGCTCTGTAACTTTCCAGTTCAGTGCCACTCATTTGGACTCTGAAACAGGGGTCCATGGGGGATCACTGAGCTCAGCTAAATAAAATCCCAAATTGATCAATTAGGCTGCTTGGATTCCTATATTGTTCATGAACCTACTTCATTTAGGAATTCCATTGTAAGCTGGTTAAAAACACTTGAACAAAATTGAAGACATACCTTTAGACCTTGAAGACAGGATTGTGGCTATTGATCATGAAAGGAAAGGTATCTAGAAAACTATAAAAGATCAGGAAACAACAATTCAACAGCTGCAGGATGATGCAAAGAAAAATAATATAATATTAATAGATGTCAATAAAACTGCAGGAGTCAGCACAAATGACATTAAAAAAAAACTATTTTCAAAAGTAATAGCAGCAAATCATCCAAGCATGGGAAAAGAATCTGACAGACAGATGAGTGAGAAATATAGAACACCACGTAGCCATAATAAAAATAACTCTACATCCAGACATATGATAATAAAGATCCCAGAAACTTACCACAAGAACCAAATATTAAGATCTGTTACAGAAAGGAAACAAATCTCCTATAAAGGAAAGCCCATCAGGATTGTAGCAAACATCTCAATACAAACCCTCAGGTCAAGAAGAGCTTGGAGTGCTATATTTCAAGTCCTGAAAAAAAAAAAAAACAGCTTCCAACTCAGATTGATATATCCTGCAAAACTGTCCTTCAAAATTAATGGAGAATTAAGATATTTTCATGAAAAGAACAGCTGAAGAATTGGTGAGCACCAAAGACATACTACAAAGGGAACTGAAAGCTATTATAGAAAGAGACAAAAATGATCCCAATTCAAAGAACATCCACAGAAAGAGACCACCAAGCAAGGAAATGAATGAAATGGAAAAAGTAGGAAACCAACTGCAGGAAAATAACAACACATAGACAAACTAGTATGAATCAGTTATAGCTATCAAATAAATGGCCTCAATTCACCAGTTCAAAGAAACAGACTGGTAGAATGAATCAAGAAATAAGATCCAGCAATATACTGTATGAAAGAAAAATATTTAACTCAATAGGAGATTCATAGACTGAGGGAAAACAACACTAAGTGCAACAGGAATGCAAGAAAAAGCAAGGGGAGCTTTTGTTTGCAGACAATGTGAACTTCAAACCAAAAATGATTAAAAGAGGTAAAGAAGGTCACTACATACTTGTTAGGGGAACAATTCAAGACAGGTAACAATCATCAATATATATGTAACAAATATAGGAGCACTGAACTTTGTAAGACAAATATTAATAGACATGAAAAATCAGAGAAGCAATAACACAATTGTAATGGGAGACCTTAATCTCATTGTCACAAAGTGAGAGATCACCTAGACAAAAAAATCTGCAAAACAAAAACAAAATGGGAACTAAACCAAATCTGTGAACAAATGAACTTAGTTGATGTTTACAGAGGGTTCCACCCCATGATAGCAGAATTCACATTCATCTCAGCCGCACACAAGACATGCTCTAAAATAGACCATATAATAGCCTATAAAACATGCTTAAGTAAATACAAAAGAATTTAAATTTTCCCATGCATGTTGTCTGACCATAGTGCAATCAACTTGGAAATGAATGACAAAAGCAAATGCAAAAACTGCCTAAACACATGGCAATTAAATAATACCTTCCTGAACAATTAGTGGGTCACAAATGAAATTAAAGAAGAAATTGAACAACATCTACAATCAAATGAAAATGCAAATACAACTTACCATAACTTATGGGATGCCATGAAAAGAGACTTACTACAGAAATTTATAGTGATAAATTCTCACATCAGGAAAACAGAGTGAACACAAATAACCTACTGTTGCACCTCATGTTTCTAAAAAATGAAGAGCAAATCAAACCCAAAGTCCATGCAAGGAAGGAAGTCATAAATATCAGAGCAGATATTAATGCAATTGAGACTAGGTAAACAATATAAACAATTAATAAACCTAAGAGTTTGTTCTTTGAAATAATATAATTTATAAACCCCTACACAACCTTATCAATAAAAGGAAAGAAAAACTTCAAATTCATACAATAAGGAACTAAAATGTGAATCATTACAGATTGTGTAGATAATCAGAGGATCATCAATAACTACTGTGAAAATCTATACTTGCATAGGATGGAAAACGCAGAAGAAATGGGCAGATTTCTAGAAATGACTTAGCAAAGCTGAATCAAAAAGACATAAAAGTTCTGAGTAACCCAATATCAATCACTGTAGTTGAAAATATAATAAAAACTTACCAACAACAAAAGCTGAACTCTACAAGAAATTTAGAGAAGATTTAATGCCAATACTCCTCAAACTTGTAATGAAATTTAAAGGAAAACAATACTGCTTAACTCATTTCTAGAGGTAAGTATTACTCTGATAAAAAAAAGAAAGACCCAATCAAAAAAGAGAACTACAGACCAGTATCCCTAATGAACACAGATGCAAAAATATTCAATAAAATACTAACAAATAGAATGCACCAAATCCTCAAGAAGACCACACAACATGACCAAGTAGGATTCATCCCAGGAATGTAAGGATGGTTCAACACATGCAAATCAATAAACATAATACTCCATATCAACAGAGCCAAAGACAAAAATCATATGATCATCTCAATAGATGCACACAAAAAAGCTTTTGATAAATTCCAACAATTGTTTGTGATAAAAACCCTAGAGAAAATAGGAATAGCTTGTCTATATCTCAATCTCATAAAAGCAATCCATGGCAAACCAACAGCCAACATCATACTAAATGAACAAAAACAAAAAGCTTTCATTCTAAAATCAAGAATAAAACAAAGATGCTCACTATCATCTCTCCTGTTCAATAGAACTCTGGAAACATTAGCCAGAGAAATTAGACAAGAGAGAGAAATAAAAGGAATAAAAATACAGAAGGAAGAAGTTAAATTATCATTATTCACAGTTGACATGATACTCAATGTAGAAGATGCAAAAAATACCCCAAAAGACTTCTAGATTTACTAAGCCAATTCAGTAGCATAGTTGGATACAAGGTCAATACTAAAAAATAAATAGTATTCCTATGCACAAACAACAAACTCACTGAGGGAGAAATTTGGGAAACCACACTCTTCAAAGTAACATGCAAAAAAGATGGAATACTTAACAGTGAATCTAACAAAAGAAATTGAAGTTTATACATTGAAAACTATGAAACTCTGAAAAAGGAGATTGAAGAGAAATTCAGAACATGGAAAGATATACCTTGCTCATGGATAGGAAAAATCAACATTGTGAAAATGGCCATATTTCCAAAACTGTTTTAGAGATTTAATGCAATTCAAATCAAAATACCATGAGCATACCTCAAATATCTAGAGAAAACCTTTTAAAAATTCTTTTGGAAACAGAAGAGGCCTAGAATAGCAAAGGCAACCCTGGATAATAAAGGAAAAGGCAGGAGGACTCACAATCACTGATTTAACATTACACTACAAAGCTACTATGATAAAATCAGCATGAAAAACAAACCAGACTCAATGATCAATGGAACAGCTTAGAAGAGGCAGACACAACTACAAACACACTCAGCCATCTTATCTTTGACAAAGGGGGCAAACGTTTTCACTGGAAAAAAATAGCCTCTTTAATAAATTATGCTGGGAAAACTGGCATTTCACATGCTGAAGACTAATGTGAGACCCATGTCTATCACAACACACTAAACTAAAGGCAAAATGAAGCAAAGATCTAAATATTGAAACAGAAACACTAAATCTGTTTGAAGAAAATGTAGAGAGAAATCTGGAAAACAAAGTTGTACACAGAGAGTTTATGAACAAAACCCAAACGGCATGATAAGTACTTCAAAGAATCATCAACTGGAATCTCATCCTTTTAAAGTTTGTGCACATCAAAAGAAATTACCAACAGAGTGAAAAGATAACCACATAATGGGGAAAAATTTGATCAGCTCTCTAGACGGTATCTAGACTTCTATCTAGACTGTTTCAAGAACTGAAAAAAAATCAGGTGGCCCAAATTCCATGATCCAATCCGAAAATGGGCATTTGAAATGAAAACATATTTCTCAGATGAAGAAATACAAATGGCAAATAAATATATGAAAAAATGTTCAGCATCATTGGTCAATCAAGAAATGCAAATTAAAACAAAATTTAGATTCTATCTCAACCCAGAAAGAAGGCTGATCATCAAGAAATCAACCAATAACAAATGCTGGCAAGGCTGTGGGGAAAATGGAAACTTTCTCCACTGTTGATGGAAAGGAATCTAGAACTGGTAGAACTACTAATGCATCCAGTGTGGAGAGTGCTCAAAAAAAAAAAAAAAAAAAAAAAAAAAAAAAAAAAAAAAAAAAAAAAAAAAAAAAA
>PVLA01012080.1:0-46997 GCA_004027455.1 Hydrochoerus hydrochaeris
GTGGCTGCTGCTATACAACCAGTCAGAGACCATTGGCCAAATATCTATATTCTTCATTATATGGATAATATCCTCTTGACAGGAAAACATAAAGATCAAACCTTACAATGTTACACATATAGTGGCTTCATCTTTGCCACCCTTCAAACTAGAAAAACTAGTAAACATATTATAGCTCACATGCTGTCAGCCTTCTCGGGTCTGGGATGCCCTCAACAGCTCAAAACTGATAATGGCCCTGGCTATACAAGTGCTTCCTTCACTCAATTTTGCAAGTGCCTTAATATTCTTCATACTACAGGTATACCTTACAATCCTCAAGGACAGGGCATTGTTGAATGTGCACATCGTTCTCTTAAGTCCACTATAGATAAAATAAAAGGGGGAACATGGTATCCTACTCGAGGATCCCCCAGAAATATCCTTTCACATGCTCTATTCATTTTAAATTTTTTGACCTTAGATGCCTCAGGCTGTTCTGCGGCGTCTTGTTTCTGGCATACACAGACACAGACACAATTTGCATCTGTACTTTGGAAAGACCCAATGACCAATATATGGAATGGCCCTGACCCTGTTCTTATCAGGGGATGAGGCTCAGTCTGTGTTTACTCCAAACAAGAAAAGGAGGCTAGATGGCTACCTGAATGCCTCATAAAACAAATAGCCCTTCATCAAAAAAACTATGTGACGCCCAGGAATAATATTCTCTCCTGAGGCACAATCCCCTATGCTCTCTTACAGATGATACAACTTTCCAAAGCCTTATGGGCCATCGTTGGACTCCTGACACAACTACATCTGACGGATGGCAATTCCCATCAACCCTGGAACTGGGAATTCTATCGCTGGGAAGGTCTACCAAGTAATGAGTGGAAAAAGGTTCGGACCTGGTCAGGATCAGGAAATCCAAACTTTAAGATCCCATCCTGTGAGCTTGTGCCCATTGAGCCATGCCACAATAGATTACCAGTCTATCTTTGCCCTGCTGCAACAGAAGGTAGATCATACTGTAACTCCCCAGGAGAGTACTACTGTGCCTACTGGGGTTGTGAAACAGTTGCAACAGGATGCCAACCCTCCTTCCCCGATAAACACCTTAAATTAAAGTGGGGGCCATCAGGTTGCCACCCACTCAGTTATTGGGAAGGAGGAAGAGAAGATTGTGAATATCTAGACCTCACCATCACCACTCCTAGTGAAGCTGACTGGCAGACAGGGCGCACCTGGGGAATTCGATTTTATGAGAGTGGCACAGATAGGGGTGGTCTTATTCACATAAAAAAGGCTCCTATACAGACCCCAGCCATGCCCATAGGCCCAAATCAGTGAAGACCCCCAAATTTCAACCCCCCCTTCCTGTACCTTCCCATCCACTTTAACCACCATACACCAATCGGGTCTTACACCCACCCCCCTTCGTCCAAATTCTAACCTGTTTAACTTGATTGAAGGGGCATACACTGCCTTAAACCATACACAGCCTAATTTAACTCAATCTTGTTGGTTATGTCTAAGTGCCCCTCTCCCATACTACGAAGGAAAAGCCCTCAATGCGTCCTTCAATATTTCCCCTGACTCAAGCCAGTGTTCATGGTCCCAAGTTCATAAATTGACCCTCCCTGATGTCTCAGGACAAGAAACTTGCCTTGGTCAGCCCAGTAACTGGCCCAGCAAACATAAGCCTCTATGTGCCCGGTTTCACTGATCATTCAACAAGGGTAAATATATCATTCCACCTCCCGGGACCTTCTGGGCTTGTAATACAGGCCTCACTCCCTGCGTAGCGACTGATGTTTTCAATACGTCAGCCGACTATTGTATCCTTGTGAATATTTTCCCTCGCATTACGTACTATCCTGGATATTACCTTTTCCAGGCTTCCCAAACAGATTATAGGTCTAAACGGGAACCAGCATCATTGACCTTAGCTATACTCCTGGGGATGGGAGTTACAGCAGGTATAGAAACAGAAACCTCAGCATTAGTCTTGGGACAACAACACCTACGTCAATTACAAACAGCTGTAGACCAAGATTTAAAGGAGATAGAGACTTCCATAACCGCTCTACAGGAGTCCCTTACCTCCTTATCTGAAGTGGTTTTACAAAACAGACGAGGGTTAGATCTTTTGTTTTTAAAGGAAGGAGGACTATGTGTTGCCCTCAAGGAAGAATGCTGCTTCTACGTTGACCATTCAGGCATCATTAAAGATTCCATGACTAAATTAAGAGACCGCCTAAATAGCAGAGAAAGAGACTACCTCAGAGAAACCTCCCTCTCTTCCATGTGGGGAGGCCTTTTTCCTTACATTGCCCCCTTATTAGGCCCACTAGCCACTTTATTGTTATTCCTAACTGTTGACCCCTGCATTTTCCAAAGGATCATGACACTCTTTAAAAATAGGCTTGATGCATTCATGGCCAAGCCCATTAGGAACATTATCATCAATTGGAGATGGCAGATCAAGAAACTTGGAGGGAAACAATCCCTACAAATGGCCCATATAATGATGTGTGAGCCAACTGCCCTGAGACACTGGACAGGCAGCCAGAGATGGGCAACTAGGACACATATGTTATGCCACCGGCCGCCTAAGACAGGCACAGGACCAATTGCTGTCCTGCAGGCCCATGACGGGTAAGGCCTGGTTGGGTTCATATGAAGAGTCCTTGACCCAAGACAGGCGCTGTCCTCACAGGGCCTGCCATACTCTTATAAAGTGATAAGGGAGGAGATGTAGGGAGCGGCGTGATAGCTTTACAGCTGCCGCTCCATCTCTCCCTCCTGTGGGCATCCGGTGCGTCGGCCTACATTTCCCAGGATCCTCTCCCGCCCGACCCAGGAAATGATGGCGACCTATCTGTAACTTCCCGCCTCCACTTTTTTATAAGCCAGGAACATTTTTCAATGAACGAGGCTTGATTGGAAACCTTCAACTTGTCTCTGTCTCTCTCTCTTCACCCAGACCCCGCCCCATTTTCCTTCCTCCAGGGGAAAACTCACGGATTGATCCACAGGCCGGATCACAAAACTATGATTGAACAAACCAGATTCGATTATGATCAATCATGGCAAAATAGTGTAGGTTCTACAGAGCCCCAGACCAAGACAATAGGAAATTAAGGATGATTATCAGACTATATCCGGGTATCTTTGGGATCACTGTCTGTGCCCTCAAATCCAGCACAGGTAGAATGACGCGGATTAATGAAGGTCCCTTTGTCGGTTCTGCTTGCTCTCTGTTGGGCTCACCAACCCCCAACTTCAGTGCTGCTGTGGTTCCTGTGAGTGGCGGCAGGAGTGAGTTTGGGCGGCTCTGTTGGCCGGTGCGGATTCAAGCTGGCGCAAATTCAGGCTGGTGCAAACTTGGCGGGTTGCTGTGAAAACATTGTGTCCCGTAATTTTTAGCTGTTTCAGTTGTAGTCCTGACATATTTGACAAGCTTTTTTATGTTTTAATTTCTTCCTGTGTCAAGAGGATCCATCTCCCTCTTTGTCTGGGTCTCTCCAGGGTGTTTTATTCTGGCATATGAATTGTTTCTCCTGAGAAGCTTTGTATTTTGTTGCTCACTGATCAGCCATCTTGACTTCTTGCCTCTCTGCTGTATGTCTTCATGAACATTTTGCTCTCTGGAATGTCATGTCCATTATCTTTTATTTGTTCATTGTATCTTGTGCTAGAAGGACCTTGTTCAGCTGTTACAGTGCTGGCCCCTGGCACACTGTAAGGGTTGAGTGACTCTATGCAGAATGCAGGAGACCCTGGAGATGTAGCTGAATGCTTACTGGAGATGCTGCTGTTCTGGGTACCACCAGGGAGAGGCAGTATCACAGACAATGCCACTGATGCTCCATGTACTTAGTAGAGAGGAGATGATTTTACCCATCTGCTGAGATCCAGATCAAAGTGTTCTCTTCTGAGATGAGCTGGAGAAATCACCCTGTTCTTTTCTGCAGCTGGCTTTGGGAGAATAATAAATATTTCCAATTGTCACAAGACAGCTCTCTTTTTCTTCTTAAGTTGCCCTGGAGAGGACCCTAGGGAAGACACATGCCAGTGGGAGATTTTGAAAAGCTGTGTCCTATTTCAGCCTTCTCCCTCCCTCCTCCTGCCTCCCTTCACTTCTTATGGGATCTCTGCACAATCTGCTGGGAGCCAAGTCACCTGTGAATCTGGAGATCGGCAGGAATGGGATGTGGGCAGAAGGGGACTAAGGCACATCTCCCTTGAGATATTTTCTTCACGAACCTTTTGCTCTCTGGAATGCCATGTGAATAGTTTTTAATTTGTTTGTTGTCTGTGTCTTGTGCCCCTTTGGGTCTATTATCTGCTTTCTATTTCCATTTTAATTAAAATGTATCCATTTCCTTCAAGCTTGGGCACAGATTTTTTTTTTCTAGTCAAGTAAGAGGCTAATGACATTGGAATAGGAACCCATGTCCAGGTCATATTGTTTACTCTATTGCTTTGGTCTTCACCATAATTCTGCAAGCAATTGGTCCTATTTTATAGATGAGGTGCACAGAGGTTAGGTTATATGCCTAAAATCCTATTCTTTTCTTCCCAACACATTTAAAAACATCAATGAACTTTATATTTAGAGCAATTTTAGTAGAAGATCTGGAAAATACAGAGATTTCCCAAGTACTTCCTGGATTCTCCCCACCCAGCTGTCCCATCAGACTGGTCCACTTGTTACAATTGATCAACCTATACTAATACATCATTGTCACTCAAAGCTGCAATTTCCATGAGGATTCACTCTTGGTGGTGTATATGTTAAGATCTGGATCAATGTGTGATGATATGTTCCCACTATTTTGATATCATATGAAATAATGTCACTTCCTTGAAAATCCCTTGAGCTCTGCCAGTCAGCACTGTCTTTCTCTAATCTCTGGAAATCATTGATCTTCTTACTGTCTCTACAGTTTTGCCTTTTCCAGAATGTCATAAAGTGCATAGCTTTCAGTTTGGCTTGTTTGACTTAGTCATATGTATTTAAGTCTCTTGCATATCTTGTTGTGGTTAGATAATATCCTTTTCTCTGAATGTACCATAGTTGATTCATTCACCTACTGAAGAGCATCTTGGTTGCCTTCATGTTTTGGCAATGATGGATAAAGCTGCAGTGAACATCTGTGTGCTGGTTTTTGTGTGCACATAAATTTTCAAGTTGGTTGAATAAATGCAAAGGAGCACAACAGCTGGACCATATGGTAGGGGCATGTTTAGTTTTAAGAAACTGCTCCACTGTCTTCCAAAGTGGCCATGCCATTCTGCAATGCCATCAACCAAGAATAACATCCTCACCCTTGTCTGGTGGTACTTTTGTTCAGGATTTTGGCCATTCTTCAAGAGTCTAGTAGTATTTCACTGTAGTTTTAATTTGTGGTTGACTAGTGACATTCTTAAACATTTCTATTGTGAAATATAGCATTTATATAGCACACATGATAAATGTGTATTTACTCAGTCACAAAGAGTTATAAAGCGAATGCTCATCTAATTGCTAACCAATTCAAGAGGCCCCTCTTTATTTCTACTTGTCTCCCTTAGAAATAACAACCATCCTTCCTTCTATGATACTTGGTTATTTGCCTGTCTGTTTAGTGTATCTGTCTAAAACAGGCACTGGCACAATATTGTTTTTAGTTTTGGCTCCTCTAGACTTTAAAAAAAGAATCTACCCTGTGTATTATTTTGTGTTTGAAGTTTTTTTTGCTCACTATTATAAAAAATGAATCAGCGGTGTGTCCAGTGAGTTTCATTCACTCCATTGCAGTGTGATACTGTATTTTATGGAGTGAACACAATGTACTGACTCAAAATAAACTTGATAGATGTTGGGCTGATTTCATTTTAGCTCTTCCACCCTGTTCTTTGCACTGTATGAGGCTGTGTTGAACAAAAATAATGAGTTAATTTGTTCAAACAACTCTAACTTCTTGAGCTGTGTAGCAACGCCCAGAACAGACGCCATTCTAAACTCTGTCCAGTCCTATCTGGGTGAAATGATGGGTGCAGTCATTGAAGTTTTTCAGTTTATTTGACCAGGTTTCTTTTTCACTGTGAGGAATGCAGAGCCAAGCTCCAGAGCGTTTCTCATGCAGAGCTGTCCTCGCCTATTTTTAGTGGCCAGGACACTTGAAAGAAATCTGTGTAGTTGTGGCCTTGACATTCAAGAAAGTAGCGATGAGACAGATGACTGTGGCTAGCGATCATCCTGCCATGGAAGATGAGGGGTCATCTCTCAGGCATGTTTTCTTGCTTGTGTCTGAGTATCCTCTAGTTGTCATAGCTGCATGGGGTGAGGACCTCTGAGAATATGTTGTTTGAAACGCTGGACTTGGTGGCTGGTGAATGGGCTACAGGAATCAGGGTCAGAAAAGACTTTCGTAGCCTAATGGAGGCCATGGCTGGGTCTGAGGTCTGGACATGAGCAGAAACGGGACGGGATCCCACCTTGTGGGGCCTGGGACAGCCATGCTGAGCATAGTCTCTCCGTAGGAATAGCAGGCAGGTTTATTCGGTATTTTCCACTTGGACCGCCTCCCCGCCAGTAGCTCTCCTCTCAAAAGCAGTAGTAGGAGTGATTACTGGAGAGTAATTCTGATCCTGGATTTTGTGATCTTTTGTTCTTTTTTTCCTCCCTCCAACTTACGTGCTGCTTTTCTGCAGCTGATGATACACCATGAACCTTCAGATCTTACAAACACACTTTGATTATATGGCTCACCAGAAGCTTCTTTCATCTTGGGAACATTGTGCAAACCAAATCTAATTGACACAGAGCAACCGAGGGCTTATAAGTGGCTCATGTCTTCCAGGGCTGATTTACAGATCTCTGCCTGGAATTCAGATTGCACTATCTGAGTCCTCACACCCAGCTGATCCTACCCATGGGTGCCAGATTCTGGGCTTGAGGGTGAGGCACCTGGTGTATTCCTACATATATCATCTCTCATTCTCCCAGCCACCTTCAGGAGGAAGTAGCAAGACTGGCTCCATTTTTCAGATCAGGAAACTGAGGCTCAGAGATGCAAAATCACTTGTCTGGGTGTGGGTGACCCCACGCAGCTCCTTCTTACTCCTACTCTGCCAGCCATGCCAAGATTTTGGTTGTGTGCAGACCTGCTCTTCTTGACTTGCTTGCAGATAAATTCCTGTGCATCTTTCAAACTCTGCCTCCTTTGGACAGTCCTCCCCCTTTCCTTGCTGGGCGGAATTAAGGAAACTCCGTGTACCTACAAGGGCTAGGTTTTCTTCTATGGGCTCCTGGAGGAGGCTGTACCTTGTCTGACCACTTCTAGCCGGTCACTAGCTGGCTACTAGCCCTGAGTGAAAGCTCCACAGCTCTTGGCTGAAGGAGAACTTAGTTGCCAGCTTGACTTTTGTATAACTTTGGACACTACTGCTGTTCTCTGAAGGAATTTTAGCCATGGGTGAAAAGGGTAGCTTGTACAAAAACAAAACTTTCGATTTCTTCTTTCCCAGCTGGGCAAATGTGTTCCAGACAGAGCAGTGCTGAGCTGCATGGTGAGAGAGAGCAGGAGAGCTTAGGTAGTGGTGGAGGAATTCAGTGAGCCAGACTGAAAGTGACGACTTAATCACTGGGCAGTGATTTGTCCTTCTGGATAAAGGGCTATGTGTGGAGCTAATGAAGGTTAGATCCAAGGGCACCCAAGAGTTACAGAACCTGAATGAGAAGCAGGAGAAGCAGCCCAGTGTGGTCGTTAAGTGATGGGCCTTGGAGTCTTGGATTCAAGTCCTCTTTCCCAATGTGACCAGCCATGTGGCTTAGGCAAGTTAATCTCTCAGAGCCTCAGTTTACTTCATCTTTAAAATGGGGATAATAACACCAATGAAACGGTCCATCTCAGTGCCTGCAGATGCTAGTTGTTCAATAAACACATTTTCCTTTCTTCTATTGTCCTTAAACAATAGTCCTTGAAGAATTCATACAGACCAGAGGCTGGCAAACCATTGCCCTCAAGCCATATTAGGCTCATTTATAAATGTAATAAGTCTTACCGGAGCCCAGGAAGTCCCACTCCTTTACAGTTGCAATGGTGTTTCCTGCTCTGATGGCAGGGCTGGGTGGTTGGCCTGTTGGTGCTATGGCCTCAAATATTTACTCTCCTGCCCACTAAAGAAAAGCTGGCTGATCTCTTGTGTATATAGATACATGTCTTAAGCATACAGCCTCACTCCTATTTCAGTGATGTGTTGCTGCAGACCAGGGGCCCTGACTCCAGTGCCTACAGGGTCCTGGCTGGTCATTCCAGTGTACGGTTTGCTTAGAGAAACACTGCAGATGAAGAGGATTTTGCCCATTTTTCTTAAAACATGAGGCTTCTATCTGTCTTCTTGGTGGATGTTTGTTTTCCATGTTTGATAGAAATTGAGTGCTAAGAAATCTATTTCTTCATTTATCTAGTACTTATAGAATGCATGCTACATATTGCATAGGAGCTACAAACTACTATGCTTTCAGTTCTAATTAATTTAAAACTAAACAGCCACACAGGACCAATGGCCATCATTTTGAACAGCACGTCCCTGATGGATATACTTTATAAAATCTGCCTCCAAATGCTTCCTTTGTGATTTTTGCCAAAATTCAGGTGACAAGTGTTATGTAATATTTTCATTTAGATTGACTCATTTGGTTGAAGAACTCTGAGCTACAGAAATGAAAACCACTCTTTCTGGCCATGAAGAGAAGGTAGTTGTGAAAATGAGTATCATAGAGCCAGGGCACACACAAGGGATTCTTCTGGAAGTGTCTGTGCCCAGGTCAAGCCTGGAGGCTCCCTCCCTCTCCATCACAGTAGGAAAAGGTGAGTGTTGCGTGTGGGGGGCCTTCGTTCTGGCATCGGACTGAGTCCTTCCTATGGCCATCAGAGGGAGAAATGGAGAAGAACTAGCCATCTGTGCTATGTGTCATCCAGACATCTCTAGCTTCACCCCATCCTGAGGATGCATCCCTCCTGGGCACGTGGCAGGTGCTCTGTAAGTAGTCATAATTAATATGGGCATGATCATACAATGCCAAGCACTGCTCACTTAGGGGTTCATTTAATCTTCCCACATCAACCCTATGAAATAAATATTATTATTAGCATCACCCCCATTTTTAAAGATGTGAACAGTGAGGTACAGGGAAATCAAGTACTTTGCTAAAGGTCACACAGCTGTTGTTTTAATTTCCTATTGCTGCATATCATTATCACCAGGAGCTTGACAGCTTAAAACAATGCATGTTTATAACCTTGCAGCTTCTACAGGTCAGGAGACTAGGTGAAGATTAGCTAGTCCCCCTCAAGGTCTAGTTACATTAAAGTGGGGGGGGGAATGGCTTGAGCTACCATGTTATCTCACGGTTGACTGAGAGGGTGCATCCACTTCTGGCTCACATCTTGTTAGTCCAGTTCATTTTTTGGACACCATTTGTTTCATCAAAGCCAGCAAGGAATAGTCCTCTTCTAAGATAGAGGCCTCAATCTTCTGTAATGTGACCATTCAGATGACATCCTTTTGCCTTTGCCTTAGGATATTAATTAAAAGCAGGTCACAACCTCACCCTCTCTGAAGAAAGGTGACAGTACAGGGCCATCAGCACCAAGGCCAAGGCTGGAGGGCAGGGAGGGGCAGTGTCACAGGCCCCCAGATTTGTTCACACTGCTGCTATCTTAGTAACCAGGATCTGGTTTCCATAGTGGTGGCAGAATGTGACTGAACAGGCATTTATACAGAAAAGAAGAGCAGTCTTACAGTTCTATGGGCTAGGAGGCCCACTGTTAAGGTGCAGGCATTTGACGAGGAGCTTCCTGCTGTGTCACCCATGGTGGCAGGTGGAAGGGCCTGAGTGCAAGTGCAAGAAGAGAGCCAGAGGGCATTAATCTCTCTCGGTGACAGCTCACTCCTGGGGTAACTGCTCCCTTCCCACGATAATGCTGTCCATCCTTTCATGAGGGCAGAGCCTCTGACCCATTGCCTTTTATTTACTAGGCCCACCTCCCAAGACTGGTGCATGGGCTATAGGTGACACATTCCAACCATAGTTACCAGGAAGAGGTTGATTTGGGATTCAACACCAAGCAATTTGGGTGCAGAGTCTGGGGTCCCAAACTACCCTACAATGACATGGTTCTTGAATACATATTGCATAGGTGACCAGCATAGTGTTATGCTGGTCAAGGTGTTATGCTTTGGACTTAAACCAACCTGAGTTCAAATCCTAATGCATCATGTGGTCTTTGATGAGCCTCTTCCAGCCCTAGTTTCTCATTTTTCTCAGGAAGTTTAAGTGAGATAGTACATGCAGGAACCTGGCCCAGTCCCTGGGACATAGTAAACAGTAGATATCATGTGTGTAATTAATTGATGCTTAATAAGTGTTAGGAATCAGCATGCCCTGTGTCTGGGCTGAAGAAAGTCTGTCACCTTGATGGACAGGCAGCTTCATCAGGCAGAACCTAATCCTAATCTGGGAGATCAGAGAACAGAGGGGACACTCAGAGTCCCTTCTCCTTAGAGTTTTGCCTCCATAGCACTCAGTTTTGGGGTGACTGTGAGTTGAGGGTCAGAGGCCAGCAACCAGCACCCACTGAGTGTCCATGGTGAGCTGGTTTGTACTGGTTCCAACCAAGGGTCATGTGGTCCAGAGGTAAATATATATCATGGCCAAGGTAGTCTGCCTTTGGCTAAGTTACTTTGTCTTTCTATGTTCCTTAATTTTCCACTGTGTGAAATGGTAATACTGATAGCACATTCTGCACGGGGCAATTTATCATAGAGTTAAAGCATTTAAGCTAGTGCCTGGTATCCAGGAAGCACTCACTAAGCCTTAGTCATTTAATAATTCTTTCACTGGGGGAGCAGCTAGCCACCCTCAGTTTCAGTAGGCTTGCTATGTCGTTGATGCTGTCTACAACCTAGAAGCTATGTTGCCCTGAGGGGTACATTAGCTCTGCTTGGCTCTGACCTTTGCATCCAGCTGGCTTATGTTCATCAGAGCCCTTTTATCAGTGGCTCTTTACTGCACACTGTCAGGTAGAAGAGTTGTTTTCCGGCAGCCTTCAGTCCTCATCTCCTGATCTCCTCTCAAGTTTGAAAAGGTTAGAGTGGGAGATGCGAGACAAGGTGTGTGTAATGGGAAAGAAGTGTGCCCTGAGCTGACTATCCCAGTCTGACTGCAGTCTTGACCTCTCTGTGTTCATGCTGGAGGAGCAGTCACTGAACAGGGTGGCCAGGAAAATCCTATCTGCACATTCTTTCCTTAAGGAATTACTCTGCTCAGCCTCTGTGGTCCTAGGAGGGCCTGTCACTCATGCCTTTGGGAATGTGTCACATGACCCAAGGTGGCTAATCAGAGATCCCCAATTAGCACATGGCACATAATTTCAGAAGAGGGATGTGACCCAAACAGGACCAATCATATCCTTCTCTGGGATTAGTCTATAAATTTTGGGAGAGGGATTCTCATAGGCCAGGAGAAGATAAATCCAGGGGTTTTGTCTGCCATGTGGTGAGAGGCTGAAAAACAGGAGTAAGCTGAACTTATTGAGTGGTATAGACAGAGGCCAAAGGATATTCTTCCTGCTTCTGGGTATGTTACCAGAGTTTAGGGCAAGGGCCCTGGCTCTGAGGGTCCCAGCAGTCCAGGTTTGGCCACTTGTCTCAGATGCTAGTCAGGAAGATGAGCAGTGGTAAAAGGCAGGAAAAGGAACTTTAACCAGAAAGGACATGCTGGAAAGCAAAGAGAGTTTCAAAATCTACCTGACAGAATCTATGGGATTTTATAGAAAAGGCAAGGGTTGGGATTCGTATAGTTGGAGAGATTTTTACAGCAGTGTAGGTAATTCAGGTCAAATCATGGTCCTGGGAGAGCCATCACTGCTCGAAGGGGCAATTCAGTTCCATCATGAGATGATGGTAGCTCCTACTGAGAGAGCCATCCTCAGCTCCCAGCCTGGAGTAATTTCTCCCACTTCGGGGGTGACCTCATCGCAGGTGGTCTGGGAGGCTCTGCTTTTCTTGGAACCTGAGGTTATTACAGGTATAACACAGTGACTGGAGACTTCTAGTCATCACTCTCGGGGTGGTGAGGGGAGGTTCTGAAACCTGGCAATTGAGTGTACCTGAAAATCCTAAAATTACTTTAGTGACTCTTATCTTACTGTCCTCAATTGTGAAGGGGATGAAATAGGTCAAGTAAATTTAGGGCTAAGAAACCGTGTATAACAGACACTCTTTACCTCCCTACTTGCAGAACTGAGCATTGATCAGACCCAAAGTTTTAAGGTAATAAGGGAGACATCTGAAGTGAGAGCAAAGATGCAAGCTTCACCCTTCTTTTAGTTACCCACTGGGCATCAGCAGGTGTGGCCTCTAGGTTCTTGTTACAGATACAGCCATGCCTGGAGCCAGCCACACTGCTGAACCCCCTAGTTCTGTGAACCCTTTTTGTCTTAAAATATTTGGGAGTGAGTTTCTGCAGCTTGCAGCTGAATGATTCTTAATGCTATGTGATTTATTGAGCACCACCCTTATACCACATACTGTACTGAGCATTTATGAGCAGTATCTGATAGATTTGGGGTGAGTTGCTTCTTCTCTTGGTGGTTGGGTTTCCTGGTGTGTAATATAGGGGTGCTGTATCAGAATAGGTTTGTTGTGAGGCTTACATGAAATAAATTATACAGAGCCACTGGCAATATAGTGGTCCCAGCTAAACGTTAGATGCTTTTACCTGACTAGGGAAATATGATAGGTATCTTTGTATGTACCTTTTGATGCAATTTGCTCTGCTTTTCCTGAGGACATTCTCACAGTGGGACTGCAGAATTGAAGGGTGTTCACCTGTTAAAGCCCCTGACACAGAGTGATCCAAGCTGCTCTCCAGAAACAAGTTGACTGTATTAGTTGTATTAATATTAGACCATATTAGTTATCTGTTACTGTGTAACAGATGGCCACAAACTTGGTAGCTTAATAGGACACACATCAACTATCTCAGAGCGATGGTTAATGTTGGGTGTCATTTTTAATAGATTGAGAGATGCTTAGATGGCTGGGAAAGCACAGTTTCTGAACACACCTGGAAGTTGTAACCTGAGGAGAATGCTGTGTGAGTTGGTGAAGCAAGAGAGGAAAGATCCATCTCCACTGTCAATGTGGGTGACAACTTTGGAACAGCTGGTAGCCCAGATGGAAAATGAAAGGTGGGTGTTGCCTCTATCTCTGTTTCTCTCTCTCTGTGCATGCATGTGCATGTGTCTGTCTGTCTGTCTCTCTCCCTCTCTCTCTCTCTTTCTGTGCATGCATGTGCATGTGTGTGTCTGTGTGTCTGTGTGTCTATCTGTCTGTCTCATCTACCACTGCTGGGATAGGACATCCTTCTCCTTTTGTTAGACATCAGAATTCCAGGTTCCTCAGGCCCTAGACTCTGAGCCTTGCACCACTGGCCCATCAGAGGTTCTCAGGCCTTTGGTCTCAGTGTGAGGGCTGTACTGTTGGTCTCCATGGTTCTGAGTCTTCCAAACTCAGGCTGAATCTGGCTACCAACTTCTCTGATCCTCCAGCTTGCAGATAGACTGTGGTGAGGCCTCTCAGCCTTGTGATCATGCAGGTCAATTCCTCTAGCAAATTCCCTCTCATTAGCCCATTTTTCTGTCTCTCTGGAAAGCCCTCAATGATATCTTTACCTTTCTATGCATCAGGAGCAAGAACACAGCTTGGCTGAGCTTCACTTTCTTTTATGAGGGCGGAATTAATTTGTCAACTGTGGCTGGAGTTTCATTCACAAGTTTGACTAGGGAAGGAGCCTCTTCCAAGCTCACTCAGGTTGTTGTAGAATTTAGCTCCTCTGGGGCTGCCTGTTGGGGGTCTTAGTTCCATGCTGGTTTTGGCCAGAGGCCACTTTCTTATTCCGGCGATGTTAGCCTTGAAGCATAAGCACGCAAACCCAGAGGGAAAATACGCTGAAAATGCAAGCAAGATGGTGATAATGATCTCATGTAGTGAAATCACAGAAAGGACATCCAATTATCTCTGCCTTGTTTTCTAAGACAAAAAGAAAATCTCTGGTCTTGTTGCCCTCACAGAAAGGTGGATGCCACGAGGGTGTGAATACTAGCAGGTTGCACTGGGGGCCATTGCTTATCTTCCTGTGGATTGTACCCTTTGTGTCCTATCTGAGGAGTCTTTGTCTATGTTTTCTTCTGTTCCCACAGCCTTAGTTTTTATGTTTAGGTCTATGACTCATTTACAGCTAATTTTTGTAGGTGGTGCAAAGAAAAGATAGAGGTTTATTTTTATTTTTGCGTATGCTATCCAATTGAGCAAGGCAGTTTTAGTTAAAGAGCCCATGATGGAAAACTCAAGACGCAGAATGATTGCCGGTCTAATAATGTGCTACCCAGGAGTGCCTACTGTGTGCAAGGCTCTGGGTAAGTGTTTACCTGCATTCTTCTATGTTTGTCACAGTGACCCAATACAGGTGCAACCAGAAACGTGTTATCTCAACGTAACACATTTGATAAATTAAAACCTACTAAATGCCCCATGGGATGTTTTTTAAAAAATTATCAAAGAAAAGTATGCAATATACTGTCACTGTGTAAATAGGAATGTATTCACACACACACATGCATCTGTATAGCTACATTTGTTTGCATATAATGTTTCTGGAAAGATGTGAATTACTAAGTGTAATTGTCTCTGGATGGCTGAGTTTATGAAAGGAAGGGGATCTTTTCACAGTGTGGCATTCTGTGCCTGTTGTATTTTAAAGTCTGTGTATTTTACTAATGGTACCAATATTACCTATGTAAAAAGTAGATAAAGTTATAGAAAAATAAAAGAACCCCTAGCAGTCTGCCTCCAGAATTCTACTCTTATTTACAATACTGGCTTCTATTTCTATTCATACGTGCTTACATGTATTTATCCTTTTACTGATTCATCTCTCTCTTTTTTTTTACCTGCACATTTTCACCTGTTAATGGATGAGGTTACTTACTATCCCTGCCTTATTTGATTGTGGTGAGGGTAGAGACGACATATATAACACACTCAGAAGAGGGTCCTGCACCCAGAGAAAGTTCGATTGATGCTATTATCATTGTTTTACCTGTAGAAATAATGTTTGACAGAAATGCACCTGAGAGCTTGATGAGTTTCCCTGGTTGTAGGATAATAGCAGAATTTCTTTTTTCTTTTCTCTCTAAGATTAAAAAGTAACATGCTATTTTTATAACAAACATTTCTGCTCCATCCCAGCCTGATGACCCAGGAGTCTCTGACTGCAAGTCCTCTGGGGGATTCTGTTCAGACTGTAAGTAACAGCTAAGGCTGTGCAAGGACAGCCTTTTCTGGCCTGTGTCTAGACACTTTATTTCCCTCGCCTGCTATAGAATTGAGATACTGCTTAACATTGGCTCGGGGTGTTTACCATGTGCCAGTGAAGGTCCATCATTGTAGCCTGTGCAGCCCCTTTGTGGGGTGTATAGGACAGGCAGGCTGTGCATGAGGGGGCAGCAATACCTTCCCCTCAGCATCACTGTGCACTCACAGCTGCTCTAAAACAGAAAGTCTATGAAAGACAAAACAACACAGAACACAGCAACAAAACCACTACGTCTAGAGAGGGGAGTGAAAATGGATGGGGAGGTGGTAGATGCATTGACATTAACAGGGCTCAGCTAGGCCCTTTTTGTCAGAGGGAGATGGACACTCAGAGAAGACCCAAACAGTCCCATCAGCAGGAGGAGGGTGGAGATAAACTGGCTGAATTGTTGAAGTCTTCTGAGAAGCTCTTTTGCCCTGATTCCATGAAACTATGGAGGAAACCTGCCTGATTTGCTCTGGGGACACTGGCTATCAAGTGTCTTCCCCTGACACTGCATGTAGAGATGCCACTCTAGCGAGCAGTGGTGAAGGTGTGGCCAGCTGTCCTGAAGCTCAGCTCCAGAATGCCATTTTATTTGGTACAATATTTTCCCCCAAGCCTTGTGTCAAGAAACTGCTATTGACTTTTCCATTGCATTTTGTAGCAGAGTGAAGACTAGACTATTCTGAGGGATCAGATGAACCTAGGTTCCAATGATCTCCTTCTTTTGTGACTCTGCGTAAGTTACTTTAGCTGCTGCATTTGTCCATTTTTCACTGCTATAATGAAATACTCAAGTCAGCCCAGTTTATAAAGTGAAAAGAGTTAGAGAGCTCATGGTTCTGGAGATTCAAGGAGCCTGTATCAGCTCAGCTCTGGTGAGGGCCCACTTGACCACATCACATCACAGTGATGGCAATGTTGGCAGCACATGGGGAAGAAAATGACATCTCCAAACAGAAAGCTAGCAGGGCTAAGCTTGCTCCTTCTACACCACCCTTGTGAGAGTACTGAGGCTGTGGCTTCGTAGTAGAGCACTTGCCAAGCATACATATGACCCTGAGTTCAATCCCTAGTGCCAAAAATAAAAATCCTTAAGCCCTCTTGGGAGAACCAGGTCAGGGTACCTTAATCCCTTAATGAGAACTACCTTAATCCCTTCTGAGGGCAGGGCTCCTGGTGGGCCTCACCCCTTGAAGGTCCTATCACCTAAACATGGTCACACTAGGGACCAAGTTTCCAACAGATGAGCCATGCATAGACCACATACAAACCCCAGCCCCTCCCTAAGCCTTGGGGTCCTCATCTCTACATTCAAGTGGCCATGGGTGTTCACCTGGACACGATTCTTGGAGTGAGGCAGAGTGATGGCCAGCCAAAGACCTTTATATCTTAATTCTCAAAACCTGTGATTATTTCACCTCAAAAAGGCAAAGGGGAGTTCACAGGGGTGATTCAGTTAAGGGTGTCAGGGTAGGGGTTTTTCTGGATGGCTTTGGGGCTCAATGTACTCTCAGGGACTTTATAAATAGGAGGGAAGGAGGGAGGAAGAGATGGGGTCCCGGCTGTGCAAACAGAGAAAGGTTTCACATACTAGAGGATTCAGGTTACAGCTAGAAACTGGAAAGGATCCTCTCCTAGAGGCTCCGGAATGAGCTCAACTGTGTGACACCTTCCCATAAGCCCAGGGAGACTTGATTTCTGCCTTTGGGCTTCCAGAACTGTAAGGGATACATCTGTGTTGTTTTAAGCCACTGCATTTGTGATACATTGGCACAGCAACCCTAGAAAAGTAATACAGGATTGCTTTGCACATGAAACCTTACCCATTTGCCAAGAATATAGGAGAAGGGTGAGGGAGAGGGCAAGAAGGGGGCCACTTGGGCACCCTGGCATGTTAAGGGATTTTTATGTCAGCACTCAACAAATGGTAGTTTCTATTGAGCAGCATTATTGTGATCTGCTTCTATTATATAATACAGTATGACATATACTTCTTTCCTTCTGTCTCTCCCCAGACCACTGAGTTGCCTGTAGTAGGCTGGAACCTTGTCATATTCTAATGTGTCCTTTGTGTTGGGCATATAGTAACAGCTTCTTGTCCCCTGTAAGGGCTTAGTAATGGTTCCATTTTTTTCCTAGATCTCATTTCTCCCCTAAGACAAGAAGCTATGGTTTCTTCCAGCCCAACAGTTCCAGTGCCTTTATCCCATCTGCATCCAGCCCCTGCTGAGGTCCAGTGGGGAGAAGGATTGAACTGTTGTCACAGTCTGTTGTTACAGATTCAGTCTGGAGAAGTGGGTACCTGTGCCCGCAGAGGTTGGTAGTGTCAACACAACATGACACGGGAAAGCTGGCAGAGAGTCTGCCCACCTGCGTCCTTTGTGACATTCAGACTCCCTATCAGTGAATTTCCAGCCTGGCCTCTCCATGCCCTGGCTTTAGAGGACAGCAGGGAGCTGGCTGAAGGCTGGCGCTGTGCACTGATGTGGCAATTCTGGCATTAACATTGTGTAGAGAGGCTGTCTCCTCCAGAATTGCAAATGCTTTGAGGGGGGAAGGGCCCAGGCAGGCCAGCGCTGGCAGCGGCGCTGGGGCAGGCAGGAGGTTAGATTTACTTGTTCACTTGATACCTGGGCAGCAGCGACAGTACCTGTGGATCCAGGCCTGGGTTGGAATGCCAAGCGCCAGTTTTGCTAGCTGTGTCACCCTGCTAGGTCAAACTCTGATTTCTTGAGTCTTTATTTTATATGGGGGAACCTGTGCTTCTGACTGGAGCTGATGTTTGCCAGCTGTTTTCTGGGGGGTTCTGTTTTCTGTACACTGCCCATGAGTCCTTCTAGGTCTTGTCCTCTTAATCTTGAGGACAAGGCTCTTGCGCACCTACCACATGGTCCTTGGAAGCAGTTTTTTTCCAGCCTTGGAATCTCATTCCAATTTGGGAAGGCCCCCTGAAATAGAGAGTATCCCCAGCCTTCATCTCTTGGAGTCATGCCAGGCATGTAATGGGAAAATGGGGCCCGTGGGTTACTGCCCCCTTTTTATTCTAAGGTGATTACATAGTGTGGGAGATAGACAGTGGCAGCCAGCGACTCCCAGGTCTCTAATGGAAGGAGGAGGTTTCCACTTAAATGGTTATACACAGGTCAGGTCTTTGGAGTCCTACTGCCTGGTGCAATACTGTGGCCTTACAAAACTCAATAAACAGAGGCAGTTGTCTCTACTGAGGCAATCTTAATAACTGCACAGATATCCCGGCTACATGTCTCCAAGCCCTTGGTTTGTTCCTGATAGGTTTGCCACACAAAATAAGCTCTGTGTTTGAGGGAAGAGGTTTGTTTTGGAAGCGTTCATTTATTCATTTATTAAATCAACAAATCTTTATTACATAGCTACACTGTATCTTGCACTAACCTAAATGCCAGGAATACTTGTTGAACAGGCTGAGTATAATCCCCGTTCTCGTATATTCAGTTGCAAGCAATAGAGAACTTTAAGTTGGTGACTTAAAAATACAAAGATTTATTTTTATCTCATAATAAAAATTTTGGAAACAGGCAGCACAAGGATGGAACAGCAGTTCAGTGATGGTGTACTAGTCTCTTTTCCATTGCTGGGACAAAATACCTGACACCCACAACTTAAAGAAAGAGAGGTTTATATGGTACACAGTTTCCAGTGGATTCAGTACATGGTTAGCAGGCTCCAAGGCAGAAGCAGAATGGTGGAAGGACTTGGCAGAGGAGAGTTCTAGTGCTATGACAGCCATGAAGCAGAGAGAGAAGGGAGGA
The DNA here is from genome assembly GCA_004027455.1 of Hydrochoerus hydrochaeris. Classification (NCBI taxonomy): domain Eukaryota; kingdom Metazoa; phylum Chordata; class Mammalia; order Rodentia; family Hydrochaeridae; genus Hydrochoerus; species Hydrochoerus hydrochaeris. Next base: position 19,192 of record PVLA01012080.1, read on the forward strand.
GCTGAGGACAAGAATATATCCTTCCAGATGGCCCAGGGATATAGCTTAGTGGCACAGAGCCTGCCTGGCAAACATGAAGTCATGAGATCTATTTGCAATACCAAAGGGGAAAGAAAAGCATATATCCTTCCAGGTGACCTTCCTTTCTGCCCAGGGCCAGGCTGTACCTCCTTACAGCACTTTCAAGTATTGAGCTCATCAATAGATAAATCCATGCATGAGTACAGCGCTAGCATGGTGCAATCACTTTCCAAAAGGCCCACCTCTGACACCTGAGAATTTTGGGGAATATTTCAGATCTAAACCATAAAAGATGCCATCTGGGACTCAGGATCTTTGTGGCTTTCTGGTTTTGCCATTCACAAGGAGGTTTATTTTCATGATTACTAAATGGTAATTGTCTTTCCAGAATGACATCTCCATTCCTAGTGGGTCAAAGTGTTCTTCTTCCCAGGTCTGTCATTTTTCTCCAGGAATTCCTGTCCAAATGACTCTGTTTTCACCTCACTGATCAGAATTACATCTTACGGCTAGCACTGGGTTTTACCTGAGATGTGAAGGGGGAATGTAAATCAGAATGGCACTGACTGAGTCATCCTGTAGTATCTATCATGCTGCCCGAATGAGGCTTCTAGTTCACAGGAGCAGACAGATGTGCAGCAAGTAGTTTCATCACTAAATAGCCATTAATTGCCATGGTTTCTGTGATGGAGTAGAGCTGCTAAAATACAATGCCTTGGATTGAGTTTCTTTTGAAGTAGACTCAGAGATGAGGATTTAAAGGCAGTAATTTTACTTGAATGGTGGTATAGGGTGTGCAGGTTGAGAACGGGGAAATAAGATGTAAAAAAGGAAAAGGGAAGGAAACCAATATAAGACATGCCATTTCTAGTCTTTTAAAGATATTCATTTATTTTATGTATGAGCATGAAAAATCACAGGGTATTTTCTGTAGAATCATATTATTTCAGACCGTACAAGTTCCGCTAGTTCCACTTCATGAAAGATACCTACCACCTTATAAAATTGTAATGTGCTCTGCAAAATTGCATCCCCATTGATAGCCTATGTTTCATCTTCTCTTTACACAAAACTTTAATTCACTCAGTTTCAAATTTGTGCACAGAAACATAGGCATGTTGGCACAGTCCTGCAATCCCAGCACTGTGGGAGGCTGAGGCATAGGAATTGAAAGTTCAAAACCAGCCTGGGCAGCCTAGCAATTTAGTGAGATTTTGTTAAAAAAAAAAAAAAAGAGCTAGAGATTCAGCTCAGTGTAAAGGTCCTGGGCTCTATCCCTGCAGCAAAAAGTTTTGTAAATTGTGTGCATGGAATCAATGAACTGGTATATGCCATACCTTGAATTCCTGATTTTGTGTTCTTCTACTGCTTCATCAACTCTGATAAAAACACATGGCTACACTATATAAAACAGATGAAACATAAGATTTCATAGGTTTATAAATCATTTTAAGGTTTTATTTTTAGAACTGTGAGATGAATAAGTGACTTCTTAACCAAATAAATGAGAAGTTAGTTTGATTCTCTTCTTTTTGGAATTAGAGATTTTCTCATAGGAAATATTTAATTTGCCATTTTCCCCCTTTATTTGAATACCCTAACTCTCTATCTGCCCTATTCCTTTGCTTATGAATCATTCTCATCTTCTAAAACTTAAATTATTCCTTTGAAGTGAGACCTATAAATAGTTTAGGCTTATAAATAAAGTATATATATATCTATATATATCATTTAATATATATTATATAGTTGAATCCAAATAAACCCCATGGTTTCTCTAAGACAGGTCACTGAACTTGGGCCCGCTCCCTTGGGGGATGGAGGACCACATATCCCCCAAGGGAGAAGATAGTGGGGGTGATGATTTTCTGATCTATTCGTCATTAGTTGAGGGCTTTTCCTGGGGTCCTAACTCCCCAGTAATCCCAGCCTTCTCACCTGGGGAGGAAAGCCCTAGGTAGAAAGCCATGAAATGCACGATAGGATGAGCTGAAAAATGTGGGTTGTCCCAGGGGATCTGTAGAGCATCACCCACATTTGTGCCACCTGATTGTGAGAGCCTTTAACCCAAGTCGAGGTGCCATGTGAGCCCTCTATGAAGAAGGAATTTTTTAAGTTGAGAGGGGAGAAAAAGTGGAGATTAGAGTGCTCCAGTCAAAGGGAACATCAGGACAAAGGTTCAGAGGTGGGAAAGAACTTCATCTATTCAGGGAGCAGAAAGGCTGGGGTGTGTGGGCCTGGCAAGGGACACTTGCTCCTGAGCTGCCCAGCTGTGGCGGACACTTATCATGGAAGGAACCCTGAGCCTGTGCTTGGATGGAGCCTTGTAGATCATGCTTGGTAGAAGAAGCCTTGCTGTTCTGATTTCAGGTGCAAGCCTCTGTTCATCTGGTAAATGGGGGATGGATTTTGCCATGGGGCAGAGAAATTTCTATTTTCTAGGTAAGGAGGTCCACAGATAGATCCCAGGCTCATAGGATTAGGCAGAAACACAAGCAAAGACCATTTGTGCCTCAACAGCTTCTTGGATACAGAGAGGAAGAAAAGATGGCTCTCTGGTGTGAAAGCAGTGGTGGTGAGGGTACTGCTGGTGCCTGGATCACTGCACATCACATTTGATAGCTCTGCTGGGTTTCATAGGGGCCTCAGGATGTACTCGCTTGGAAATAGGATTTTGCAGTTATAATTAGTTTGGACAAAGTCACACAAGATTAGGCCAGTGATTGGTGTCCTTGTGTGAAGGCTGGGAGAGAAACGGAGGGAAGAGGACTATGTGATTAGAGCAATGTTGTTAATATTCACTTTACAAATAGAGAAACTGAGGTACCAGAAAAAGTGATCTGCTCAGGTTCACATGCTGTTAAAAGAGCTGAGAGCCAAACCCAAGCCTCACTGAATAAAAACCTGTAGTTTTTCCATGATACCCCATGCCTCATAGTGAAAGGTAACCCTTGACCTGATATCGGGATCTCCTTCCTCTGCCTTCCTTCCCTTTCCTTTGAAACACTTTTTAAAAACACAGTTAAATATAACTTCCCTTCTCACAGTGCTTTCCGCATACTGTAATAATATTGGCACGGCCCTTCACTGATCATAAGCGGACTCCTAGGTTCCTCATTCCCTGTCATCTCCAGGAGGTCCTTCTGGGGGACATAATGAATATCTTTGTCTTATGAGAAGGAAACCAAGGCTTGGAGAAGCAAGGCAAGTTCTTCAGGCTCCTACAGCCTGCCAGATGCTGGTTTAAAAATTGGGCCGAGACTCTGAATTCTCGCTGAGTATTGTTCTCCACCATACTACATAAGGGATGATAAAAACTATGGTGAATTTTTGGATTAAATAAATTACTATGGTAAAAGATACATTTCCACTAATTTCCCTCAAAATCCTCCCTCCCGTTCAAACACTTATCCTATCAGCTTCAGAAGTCCTCTTTCATGAAGGTCTTTGGTTGCACTGTTGTGGCTGCCTCGATGTCCTGAGTGGATTAAGGATTCATTTTAACAATGGGGAAGAGCCAGAAATCACACAGTGTCAGATCTGGTGAATAAGGCAGATGTAGAGGCACTGTAACTTTTTTTTTTACAAGGCTGTCTTTCCATTGGATGGTACCTGACTGCAGCATTCACTGTATTTTTGATCACAACTCATAGATACACAGAAGGGGTCTTCTGCAACTACTTCAGTAAGTGGCAAGAGTGATGGAATAAATACGTTTAAAGCAAAGGAAAGTATTTTGAGGGGGATTAATGGCAATGTGGGTTTTACTGCAATCAACATTCACTGTATATTTCAGTCACATCCCATTCCTAACCAGCATGGAAGAGCATTCATCTTCACTGCTGTGTTCTGTTTGGGTCCTGCCTCAGGAGCCATTGGTTTCTATCATGCCTCTTCAGTTGACTGGCTGTGTGATGAAACTGGCCAGTGTCTGATGTGATCTTCCCCTCCCTGGAATCATTAAAAAACATTACTTTCTGTTCTTTTTAGAGTGACTGAGCACGATACAAGAAGATTATATTAAAATCCCCAGGATAAATAGAATTCTGAAAACCTGCAAGGTTATGTTTGCACACAAGCCTAGAAGAAGGTCTCACTATGTGGGTGAGGCATGTGGGACCCAGGGAGGGGTGATGCCCATTCTGGGGGGAGGGGGTATCTATGTATTTTGCATGCTGTTGTCCATTTTCTTGGTTTTGGTGAAGTTACCCTTGGTTTTCCTTTATGGAACCAGCTGTTTGCAGGTGGGTTTCCAGCCGAGTTTGCCAGATACCATACAGAATAGTGTGTTAACTTTTAACTTCAGGAAAACAACACATTTTTTTAGTGTATTTCAACTACTGCATGAAACCTACTTACACTAAAATGTTTTTCATTATTCATCTGAAATTCTAGTTTAACTAGAATCCTGTATTTTTATTTGCTACATCTTGCTGCCATGACAATGCTTAGCTCAGGGTGATGGGACCGACTGAATGACTGACTGCTGGGTCCAGGAGTGGGTGGCTGGTCCAGATTTGATCAGTCAGCACATTTTGTTCTATTGAGTCATAGGTGTTGACTCAAAGGGGAGCATTTGTCCATAGGTGGGCCAATCAATTTTATTTCTGGAAATCTGGTGACCCCCATTGAGAAAGAGATTCTTTTTTTGGTTAGCTATGAAAGTAATGTTTATGAATCTACAACTGAGCCTGCTTGAAGAATAAAGTCAATCAAGAGGAAAACAACATAATTGGATAAAGAAAGAGAAAAAGGAGAGGTGGAACCTTAAAGACATTGGTGGGGCTCCCAGGACCTACCTCAGTTGAATTTCACTTTCATCTTTAAGATATGGCCTGGATTGTTTTGGTACTGGTGCAAATGAAGATGGTGGTAATACTTTCATAGCAATAAAGCAAAGCCATGAGGTGATGGCTAGGGGAAAGATCAGTCTCAATCTAAATGGTGGCTCAAGGGTGATGGGCCTGAATATTGTGCAGAATCAAGGAGGATATGATCTTACTGGTGGCAGTCAGTGTGCTGATGCTGATAAGATGAAGATGAAGGTTAAAATGGTGTTGGTAAGGAAGAATCCATAACAAGAAAAGAATACTTAGCATCAATCTATTAATATTTCCTATCAATTCTAGTCAGCCATCAGTTAACCTTTTGTCTCTGTGTCTAAATACCTGAAAAAAAAAACTTGAAGGAAGAGATTTATTTTGGCTCATGGTTTCAGAGGGTTCAGTCCATAGCTAGCTTTTAAACCAGCAGGTGAGGCAGAACATCACGACAGATGGGGACCAGAGGAAAACCGTTCAACTTTAGGCAGCCAGGAAGCAGAGAGGAGGGGATGAACCAGAGAGGAAGAGACCAGGAACAAGATGCTTCAGAAGCACTCTCCCAGTAACCTACTTTCTCCAGCTGGACCCCAGCTGCAGACAGACCACCCAGCTATGAGCTCATCAGTGAGCTACTCCACTTACAGGTGAATGCCCTCCCGTATGACCTAGGCATCTCTCTAGATTTCACTGCTGCACTGGGGATCAAGCCTCAGTACACGAGTCTTTGGAGGACACTTCATATTCAAACTATAACAACCCTCAATTTAAAAAAGTCTGGTCACTCCCCTCCCTATACCCCATGCCGCCACTTGACCTAGAGTACTAGGATCTTTGTTTCTCCCATTGCAGTGTCTTCCTAACTGGCCCCTTTGCTTTCCAAGTTAGCAGAGAAATTGAGGGGTTTTTTTTGAAAATTTTAATTAGTATATATTTGTAGTATATAATAATCACATTCCATGCGAGGAGTTGGTACAGGTTCATAGCCCATCTTAATTCTTTTTATTTACTTTTCACCTCCCTTCTGTTGTCATTCTCTCCATCTCTAGATCCACTTCATATCTGCCAAAGATCTACCTCATTTTTATTTTGCTCTTTAAATTATTTGTACTTTGGGTTTCACTAAAAGCAGCCAAGTGATACTGAAGTTTGTGTGTCTGATGTATTTCACTTAACATTATGGTCTTAATGTGCATTTTCCTACAAATTACTCAAATTTATCTTTCTTTATGAAGAAAAGCTATACAGCAAAAAGAAACATCCAACAGAGTAAAGAGACAACCTACAGAATGAGAAAAATTTTTGCCAGGTAACCTCAGACAGAGGATTAACATATAAAGAACTCAAAAAAAAATCAGATTCCCCAAATAAAAGATCCAGTTAGAAAATGAGCAACTGGAATGAATAGACACTTCTCAGAGGGAGACTGAAGTTTTAAAAAGTTAGAGTATTTCATCTCTCTCCTCAGAATCATTCAGTCGTTCAGACAAAACCTGAGCTATCACGGTCTCCACACCTGCCTGACTAGGTCCTCTCTACATTCACAGTCTCGTCTCCTCTCCCCCAGGCCCTCTAACACTGTTCTAACCTGATTGCTCCTTTCAGCTCCTCTAGAAGGCACCAATGAAATGCTCAGTGAAACAGTACGTGCTTGTATATTCCTCCTGTCTCTGCAACAATGCTACTTCCTCAGAGAGACCAGCTAAGAACCTGTCTACTGCTTTTCTTGCAGCATTTCAATGGGTCTAAGTGCTTTGTTTAAAGATTATCTCCTCAGCTTGACCAGAGAATATCAACTTTGGGTCTTGGTATGAGGATTCCCCAAGAGTGTGTCAGAGGGGTGCCAGGATTTTGATCTCCCATGCACAAGGGGGAACTTTGGGGTAACTTAGTTAGCACAGTCCCAAGCCTGGCCATCTCCAGCTTCTGGAATTCTCTTTCATTTACCACTATGAACCACAGACATATGAGTATTTTCTTTGATTGCTTTGTTTCGGAGAAAACTGCACCACATACAGGCACAGACACTGTGTTCTTGTCTGTATTCTTAACATAAACCTGAGTATCAGGCATGTAGAAAGAAGGCTGAAGAATAGGTCTTCGAAGAGCAGAAGGCTTTGCTCTGGTGCAGAGGATGGCAGCATGGATGAGGGTACTGGTGAAGATGCAGAAGAGCGTGACAGTGACACTGGTGCTGGTGATAGTAGCAGAGGCGGTGACGGTGGTGGCAATGGTGATAGGTGGTGTTGGTAGTGGTGGCGTCGGCTATCATGGTGAAGAAAGATTTCAGCCATGGACAGGGAAGGCTCAGAGAACCTGGTCTAGGCCATTACTTTAAAGAACTTTTATAATAAGCAAACCTGCCTTTGCCCTTCAGTAGCCAGTCCAGAGGAGTTACTGCAAGGTGGATTTTGGAAGCAAGGTGACTGGAGGTGGAGGGAGGGCACCATGGCAGCCTATCTGCAAACCCTGGCTGGACTGAGTCCCTCGTCCTGCCTTTTTACTCCCACAGGTGGAGGGAAGACCGCCTCTCGCGCGCGTACCCCGGCCCCTGGCGCCAGCTGGGCACCGCCCTGGGTCCAGGCTGCCCGCGCACTCGGAGCTCTGTTCTCCTGCACTGCCAGGACGCGGTGCCCGGGAGGGAGCAAGAGCTGTGGAAGAGCGGGCTAGGAAAGGCACCGGAGCGAGGCGGCGGTGTGCGGAGCGCAAGGAGAGCGGGTGGAGAAGGGAGCCAGCGCGAGTGAAGCGGGGACGTGGAGGAGTAGGGGACTGGTGGGGGAGCAGAGCAGAGTTTGGGAGAGAAGATGCGAGCGGGCTAGTAGCGCGAGGGAGGAGGAGGGTTAGGCTGCGGGTGGGCAGGGTCTGAAGGCGGAGGCGGGACCCCGCTGTGCGCAGGTGAGAGGGAGCCGCAGAAGCTTCCTGCGCGCGGGGTTCGGCAGAGGAGCACGTGCGATCCAGAGCTCAGACGAGGGTGTGAGCGCGCGGCCAGGGCCGGAGGTCCCAAGGCCAGGGTTCCGGTCGCAGCTCCCTGGCGAGGCCCGGTGGGACCGGGAGAGGTACTGGAGGTGGGGGCGGGGTTCGGGCCGGCGCTGGGGGCCGCAGCACCCCGAGGCTCGGGGTCCGGGCGCTGCCATGAGGGTGCACCTGGGCGCGCTGGCCGGCGCGGCGGCGCTGACCGGGGCTCTCAGCTTCGTGCTCTTGGCCGCCGCCATCGGCACGGACTTCTGGTACATCATCAACACCGAGCGGCTGGAGAACCGCGGGCCGGCGGCGCAGGACCGGCCAGGGGCAGCCAACCGCAGCCAGCTCGAACCTCTGAGCTCCCACTCTGGCCTCTGGCGGACTTGCCGGGGTAAGGGTACACTTGGGGACCGGGGGGCAATGGCTGCAAACGCCCCCCTGCGCTGTGCCCAGCTCACCTGGGACCTGTTGCTTGGTGCACACCCCTCCCTAAAGCCCCAAGTCGCAAAGCAATGTTTAGGGAGGCGGGGTGGGGGTGGGGGCGAGGGCGGAGGCTGCGAAAGCTCTTCTGGAGATGCCCAGCTGTGCTTCCTCCTGCGTTAGCGCTCCCCTCACCCTGGAAGAGGGCGATAGTGAGGAACCACGGGCGGGTTCGGTATCCCAACACCCAGCTCACTAGTTCCTCGTCCTATTCATCCTTTCCAGTGAGGAGTCCTTGCACCCCGCTTATGAACCCCTTCTGGCAAGAGAACGTGACAGTCAGCGACTCAAGTCGACAACTTCTCAGTGAGTTCAGGGAGGGTGGATGGAGGGAGGAACCATCTTTCCCCAGATGGGGGGACTGGGGTGGCCTCTGACGGCAAGGATGAGGAAGGATTGGGGTTAAATGCAGATGATAAGGCCTTTCTTGCTCCACCTCTAACTGTGGTTTAGGATTCATTCAACTAAGCCTGCCTGATGGTTTTCTATGTGCCAGGCGCTTGCCTGACTGGGGATTAAGCCTGCAGAAGCTGGGATTAACCACCGAGAGCACAGGGGAAGCACACAGCAGCATGCAGAAACGTGGGAATCCGGGAGCTCGGAAATCAGCTTGGGGTGCTGTGAGTAACAGAGGGGAGGTCTTATTTCATGGACCCCAGGTCGGTGTGGCAGGGGTAGAAATGCAGTAAGTTTTGGGGGGCTGGTTCAAGGCAGGCAGTTAGGAGTCAGGGTCCCTTTCGCCAGGGCCCATTGCATCTGACTTATTGGTCACTGGTTGCCAAGTGCCCAGCACAATGCCTGGCACTGGGTAAAAATACAGGACTGCATGTCAGAAAGGAAACAGGCTGAATGGACACTCGTGGAGGAGGGAAATAAATGTCATAGTTCTATTCCAGATAAGGGGCTAAGGGCTTCTCATCTCCATCTTCACTGGATTCCTACATCCACCTTCTGAAGGTATTAGCTCCGTTTTTATACTCACTTTCCCAAGGAGGAAACTGAGTCCCAGAGATGTACCTCAGAGAGAGTGTGGTGGAGAAACAGGACTGAGCTCCATAGGCCTTGAACCATGTAGCTCCTTGGGTAGGTTACTGAGACTTAAAAACTGTAGATAAAGTCGAATCTCTCACACGGCCCACAGGGAGGACCGCTCTGGCTCTTTTCCTTCTCTGCAAGCTATGCTGACCTTGAAGCTGTGCTTGGAGCATACAAAGCTTTCTCCTGCCACAGGACTTTGCAAATGCTCTTCCCTCTTCCTGGGGTTTCCCTGGTCCCACCCCACCAGCTTGACTTGGTTAACTCCAATTTATAGTGTAGGACATGTCACTTTTTTTTTTTAAGGGAAAGTGTTAAAATCTGGCTCTCATTAGACTGTGACCCCTGTGAGGGCAGGGGTCATGTCTGTCTTAACCTGCTAAATCTAGCATAAGATAGGTCATGAGTGAAAGTTTGCCGAAAAAGGATGCAAGAGAATGTAGGCTATATGATATAGCAAATATTAAGTGCTATATAACAAATATGCATACTTGAATGAATGGATCAATGTATGGATGGCTGGAAGGATATCTAAAGTCCAGTCCTGTGCGGGGAAATATTTAACAACTGGGAGGGAGAAAAATCCATCGATCTGTAGCATTTGCCAAGCTCTGTGGTGTAGTTTTACTGTGGCCAGTTGCGAGCTGCTCATATGATGGCATGTGGCTCACAAGATTCCTAGACTCTTAACTGGTTCCCGTGAGCTCATCTGAGTCAGGACAGCACCCCACCGTGTACTGCCCCGGACACCTGGACTGTGTGGGTAGTTGAGGAGGGGAGAAGGTATCCTGTACTCTGTCCTCAAGCCCAGCTGCACAGGGAGGGCCTTTGAGTGTTCTCCGAGCATTGTTTCAAATATCGTCAAGAATTCCTGTTTGGAGTAAGGGAGATGAGGGTCCAGTTTTGCTGAGACCTTTCCAAGGGCCCTTGGCTGTCCTTAAACCCTCAGCCTCATTTTCCACATTGATCAAAATGAGATGTCAAAACCAGGAAGGGTGAGGTCAGGATTCCACAAACTGGAATGAAAAAAAAAGAACCTGATCTAGGATCCTAGGACTTCACATCGCACCTGGGTGCTGTGTGAGTTCCATGTTGTATGAAGCAGTAGTGACGGGCACAGTGTATGCCTGTGATAAGCACTAGTCCCTCCTGCACCATTCCTTCTAGCCTCTTGCTAGCTGCAATCACATCTGTGATGTACCAGTCCTTTGCCAGGCTGGTCGCTGGCATTTAGTTGGCTTAGGGTTAAATTTGATGTCTAACAGTGCTGGGCACCAGGCTGACTTCCTTTTGAAACTTGATACTGCAACAAGATTCCTTGTTCCAGGATTTTGAGAAACAGACAGAAGTCACATCCAGAAGGTACTCATCTGTTCAGAGTCAGACAGAGGTCTAACTAACCTCAGATTCATGGCCAACTAGGTGTGTGGCGTTGGACATTTCCTATACCTCGCTGAGTTTTAGCTCCCTCATGGGCAAAGTAACAATAACTGTTGTTCCACTTTCTAAAGTCATAGTGAGGACAAAACTTGAGACTGTCTTTGAAGAGTCTAGCACAATGCCTGGCCTCCATATGTGACTACAAGTGATAGTTGCTGTTGTTCCTATTTTACTGTCCAAGATGGAGAGCAAGCTGCCCCATTGGATCACATGCTTATTGCAAATCACTCCCAGAGAGAACCTTTTTCTCAGAATCTCTTTTTCCCCCCAAATGAATTTGAGTTTCTTCCAAGCTTTCTTGTTATGCAAAGGCATTTCATTCCTGTCTCGGTTTACTTTTCTCTTGTTGCTGGGACAAAATACCTGACACCCAACATTAAAGAAGGAAAGGTTTATTTAGCTCACAGTTTGTGGTGATTTCAGTCCATAATCAGCTGGCTCCTGGGAAGCGTGTGGGTCACTTCAGCATCGAACAACACTGCAGTCACTCGGCAGATCAAGGGCTGCCAGGCAAGCCCATTACTCAGTATCTGCCTGGTTCTGTTCCCCACGTTGGTGGAGTGAAGTGGAGTAGAGGCATCCCATTCATGTACAGCTGCACCTATGTGCTCGCTTATTTCAGTAGGCAGCAGAGAGTTTTCCAATGGGGTCGTTTTCTTCTCAGCAAATCTCCCTTTCTGTTTCCCAACTCTGTCTTTCTGCCCCTCTGAGGCTTCGCTGTCTTCCATGTGAGTCCTCATCTCCACTGAGTCGTTTTCACTTTCGCGGAGGAAGAGACTCCCCACTTCTCAGCAGTCTCCATTCATTGGGCCAGATTGGGCCACACGCCCAGAGCAGAGCCATTTATTGTGGCTCAGGGGTGCAAAGGGCTGACTTGCCAGGCACTTTGCCCACTTGCAGTGAAGGGCAAAGATGGAACCAGCCCATTTTCGGTAAGGAAATGGGGGCCCCTACCTATCATGAACCAGCTGTGTGAGTTCTTACGAGTAACCTATACCCATAAATAGGGTCGTTCTGGGTGAAAGGCTCCCAAGAAGCTTGCTTAAGGCCTCCTTCTGCTCTGACTGATGCCTTCCTGAATCTCAAGGGTCTCATCTGTAAGTGGAGCTGATAACTGCAGGTCAGTCAGAGTCATTTATTTACTTAGTATCTGTTTTCACCCCCAGCCCTGGGTCAGCTGTCTGGCATAGATGACGAGACCGTTGCTGTGTGCTAGACACTGCACTGAGTTCTTTGCAGGTATCAGCTCATTTAATCTTCCCAGCAGTTCCAAGAGGCAAGCACTGTTCTTATCATCCTTAACTTTGCGGGTATTGAAACAGAGGCGCAGAGAGGTAAGGCAAAGCTTTCAGGTTTGTGCAGTACCTGGCAGATTTGGGATTTGAACCCTAGCAGTTTGCTACCACCCTGTTGGAATGATGCTCCACAGTATAATATTAGTCTAACGTGTTAAGATCAGAGGCCATGGCAGCCTCGAGGAGGAGCTCCTCGGGTGTTTTGGGTGGTTTGGTGTCTTGCTGCCCTTCCCTGCCTCCCTCAGACAGGGACCCAGAGACCTGCATCACCCCAAGGAACAGCAGGCACAAAGCTGAAAGGCAAATGGAGCTAGGTGCGCTTCAGAGGCAGAAGAAAGGCTGGTGCTCCTGAAGGTGAGGCAGAAAGTATTACTGGGCTCCCTCCCCTTTTCTAGCCCTTCCTCTGCTACGAGCCCATAAGGATGACCAGGCAAAGCCATTTGACCCAGACGGGTAAAGTGCATGGCCCAGCACAGTGTGCCAGCAGCCAAAGCCGGACTCTGGCTGTAGATTGAGAGAGACAGAGGCTCTTGTGATGGAAACTTCACAAGACTGGTTTTCTATCTTTCTAGGTGCTACTCTGTGGCAGCGGCATGGAAAATTAAAACCAGCCCTCCCACGATGCCCGGTGCAAATTGAGAGTGGAGCTGATAGAAGGAGAGAAGGGTTGGGGAGCCAGGAGGCTGCCTGGGCCCAGGGGGAGGTCCCCACGTGATTCATGCACATCAGTGCTGGGGCAGGGAGCTAGGGAGAGAGAGGGACACAGCTACCTGTGGACACGGCGCGCGATGGCTAGAGGTCAGGTTGCCTTTCTGGGGTGCCACTGAAAATCAAGGCCACGATAAAACATTTGTGTTCACAGTAAATCTATTTCTGGCATCTTCCATGTGGTGCTTCTTAAAAGAGGTCTAGCATGTCATTTTTGAAATAGTACAAAGAAAACCCAAGATACAGACTGAGTGCCTGTGGATAGAGAAATTGATAGGGAAATAGATACATGTGTATATTTATTTTAAGGCTAGCCCATAAGAAGAATATACCTAATGTGGGTGGAACACCTAGATGTACTGTGGAATAAAGCAAATAAACTAGGTTGTAATGGAAAAATTTGATAGCGTTTGTTATAGCTCCCAAATTGTGTTAGTCAGCTTCCCACTACTATAATAAATACTGGAGATAATTAACTTATAAAGAGAGAAAGTTGTGGGCACAGTGGCACATGTCTGTAATGGTGGGGGATGTAGCTAGTGTGAGGCCCTGGGGTGGGGTGCGGGAGGGTGGGGTAGGGAAAAAGCGGGGGAGAGACAGAGACAGGGAGAGAGAAGGAGAGAGAGAGAGAGAGAGAGAGAGAGAGAGGATTGAAGATTCGAGTCCATGACTGCTTTGGATCTATGCTGGGATATCATGGGGGAACGTGACATGGGGCAAAATTGTTTACAGAGAGTAGGATGTAGACAAGAGAAAGACACTAACCAAGGTCCTACAGTCCCCTTGGAGAACCCCCAGTGACATCAGACTTCCCACTGACCCTATCTGGTAATGTCACCACCACTTTCAAATAGTGCCAAGCTGTGGACCAAGCCTCCAACATGTGTCTTTGGGTGACTGTTAAGATCCAAATTGTTAGTACCAATATTATACCTTTCCTATGGGGGTAAAACAAATATTGAAGATGCATGTTTATTTTATGCACCATTAATGTAAAAGAAATGCTTCCAAATGCCAGTGAGATGCTGTGGATGCCTCAATGTGACACCATGTTTGGATACACTGAAGTGTGGTCAGGAGTGCACCGTACGATTGGAGAGATGTGTGAATATACAGACGATACATAGGTTTGTGGGGAAGAACCTGGGAGATGTGTCTCCAGCCATCTGAGGAGGTCCCTTCTAGGGAGAAGCAGAAGGAGCAGGGGCTGGTTGTAGCCAGATGGGTTGTGTTTTAACCTTTTCACCCAAAAGTCCTGCCTGGGTGGTTGAGTTCTCCTTCTGTGTGGCTTGCAGGACTCTGTGACTTCTGCCACCCCTCTGGCTGCGAGAACTGAGGTCCATGATCCTTCCAGTGTCTCGTGCTTCTGGGTGTTGGCATAGTCTGTTTCCTTTCCACTTGACTCACACTGCCTCACTTCACCCCTAAATCTCAGCTGGGGTTCTTCCCCTGAGAATGCCTCTCCTGATTCTCCAGGCTGGGCTGGGCTGGGCACCTTGTCTGCAAACCCCCAGCGTCATCACATGCAGCTGACATTTCTTAGCTATTCCATCCTGGGAAACTGACAAAAATACCCCAGTTTCCCCTTTCAATACTCCTCCCTGGTGGTGACTGAGCCACTTGAAGATGGGGCGGAAACACTTATTTGCACTCTCAGTGCAAGGTCAGAGCCTGCAGTCCAGCTAACAAAAGGGGAAACTGAGGCTTTGAAGAAATGATATTGTTTGCTCTGCAGGAGGTTGAGCCAGGATTGAATGTGGGTCTTGCTGGCTGACTTCTGCTCTTTTTATGTCACAGCAATGCATCTTGGAGACTGTGAAGTAACTAAGTTAGAGCCCCTGCCTTCAAGGATGGACTCAAGGACAAAAAATTTAAAAAGTTGCATCCTCACTTGGGATCATAGAACCACTCTCTGAGAACTTCCCAGAGTCTTAAAGTTATTTGACAAGGTTGGAAAATAGATGGTGATACTTCTGCCCATTGGTAAATGGTTCAGGGACTTTCTTCTTTTGTCAGAGCTTCTAATAGTTCTTGGAGACAGTGATCTCTCTGCTTAGTTCAGAAACTGAAATGTCACTTCACTCAGCACTGCAGAAGAGCCTGGTCCCCCTACCACACAGTTTTCTCAATAGTGCCATAAAGGAAGAGTGACACCCATAGTTCTCCTTGGTGGGTGGGAACATCTTTGCTCTTCTTTGTGGATTTGCCTTTCCCCTCACTAGCAGCAAAGCATTTTTGAATCGAAGAGCTCTCCCTCCTTGGGCATGCATGCTTGTTCTGATGAAAAGACTACGTGTTATCATTTCTCTACTGTGATTTCTCTGTGTGACAATCATGGCTGTCATCTACTGAGCTACTGCTCATTCCACACGTGATGGTTGCACACTCTCCAAAACATACAGTGCGCGGCCTTGTGTCATCGCCAGGACATTGTGCCCATGTCCTCAGCTCGAGTCCGTGTATGTGACCTTGTTTGGGAAAGTGTCTTTGCAGATGTACCTAAGTTAAAACTCTCAAGTTGAGAAAATCTTGGACTCCCCGGAAGGGGCCTAAGACCTGTGACCAGTGAGTGTCCTTGGAAGGAGAGGAAGAGTAAAGTGGGGAGAGGGGAAGGTGGAGGGAGGCCAGGTGAAGCTGCTGCAAGCTGAGGGGCCCCCGAGGTTGCCGACAGCATCCAGAAGTGCTGATTCTCCTCAGAGGCTTTGGCAGGAGTATGGATCTGCTGGCATCGTGATTTTCAACTTCTGCCTTCCAGAGCCCTGAGAGAACAAATTCTGGTTGCTTTTGAGCCACCCAGTTCGTGATCATTTGTTATGGCAGCCACAAGAAACTATTTCAGCCTCCTCATCCAGAGACTAAGCTGTACTCTCAGCCACCTGCATTCCTGGTGGGCTCCCTTTGTGGCACATCACAGTCTGTGGCAATCACCCATGTCCCTGACTTCCTGGCTGGCTCATCTGTTGCACTGGGCTGTGAGCTGCAGGAGGGTAAGGGCCTTGCTCACGGTAGTGGCCCCATGAGCTTGGCCCTATCAGGAACCCACAGGCATTCGTTCCTGAATGAATGCATAGGTTGCAAGTATGTCAAGTGCTTTTGGAAATCTGGCCCATCTGAACAGTGACTCTGTAGAGAGGTCTTCATGTCCTCTTCTATACAGATACGGGTGGTGCTCAGAGAGACAAGGGGACTTGCCCAAAGTTACATGGAGAGTAAGCGTGCTTGGCTGATCTCGAATCTGGGACACTTTCCTTGCAAGACTGTCAACAGGAAATGGCAGACTGAGACTGGAATTCAGGACTGGAAAACTTGCTTTGGAGTCCGGTGCTGGACCTGTCCTGGTGTGCTGGACCTCCTCAGCCCATTGAAGTGGAGCTTCACTAGGGACCCTGCTTGGGGTCTGGTGGGGCAGATGTGATGAGATTCTGTGAGCCAAGGGAAGGGCTGGGGCTCATGTTGAGGGTGGAGCCTGAGTCCAGGGCATTGGAAATCCTCATGCCGAGGTAAGTGTGGTTCATCCTGTGTTCCAGATGAGAAAACTGTGGCTTGCAGAGGTAGCTAGCCTGCAGTCACGCTGCTGGTAGGAGCTGAATCACACTGGACTCTCAACACCCAGATCTTTGCCCTGTGGCTCACTCACTGCATTCAGTGGAGCGCTGTGAGCCTTTGACTCAGTGCAGCCCCTCTGACCTCAAGCACTGCTGAACCTCAACACACTTCATCCTCAGCTGAGCTTCTGGTCTACGTTATAAATTCTAAGGAAGCAGGATTCACATTTGATTCGACATTGTCCTTCTATAATCTCGGTTTCCATTGCTGTGCATCGGTGCTCAGAGGTGCCATTTCCTGCCTTCCCTCCTCCACTCTGCTGCCCCCCTTGCCTCCCTCCCTCCCTGCCTGCTTCTTTCCCCTCATGTACTAATTTAGCCATCTTTGTGCACAGAGCATGTACTATGTTCTAGGCTGAATGAAAATCTTTGGGTTTTCCAGGATGTACAAAAGCCCATCACTAGCACCAGGCATGCGAGCACATGCCTGTAATCCCAGCACTCAAGAGACTGAAGCAGGAGGATTGTTGTGAGTTCGAGACCACCCTGGGCTACAAAGTGAGCTCAAGACCAGTCTGAACTGCATAGCGAGACCCTGTCTCAAAAGGACAAAACCAAACCAAACCAAACCAAACCAAACTAAACCAAAAAACAGTGAAAAAGACAGTTCCTGAAACTTGCTGGCCTCTGGCCACCCCGCCACCCCCAGCATCACTCCCTTTGGTCACTGTCGTGCTTTCCAGCCTTAGACCATAGGGTCAGCCCTGTTGCTGAGCAAGTGGGGTTACTGTTCCTTGCGGTGCAGGACAGCACACACTGTGGGGATTGCGGGCATCTTGGTAGCTTGTCAGAAAGGACTGCTGCAACTTGGGTGGGGATTTGGTAACTTGGGGCTCTGAGGAAGCAGGGATTTGACCAGGACTGGTCAGGGAGTGGGAACAAGTCTCTCTATGATTCAGCGTCTCGGTGCATCTCGTCTACAGGGAGGCAGACACAGCAAGACTGATACGGGAGCAGCGCTCAGGCTAACAGGGAGAGGAGGTATCTGATGTTTTGGGGGTTGACTGAGCCTGAACAACCCTGAAAGAAGTCTGTCTGCCCGTGTTGCCTCTCTGAGGACCTCGATGGTATCCAGGAGAATCCCAGCCTGGCTGTGGGTGCCGGGCCACCTCCCAGACACTGGGAACTCTTTCTTCCTTTTTTTTTTTTTCTGCCATCCAGAGGCTCATCGGAGGCTTGTGGCTGAGTGGGAATCAGGTCTCAGATATGCATTTGGTTGTAACAGAATTCCCAGGCTCCTGAGAGCTTTATACACTTGCGTGTTTGCTTTTCCTCTTGGCAGATCAGGACTGAGCTGACAAGCAATAATATAATGACCTTACCACCATACAGGGCGGGGATGGGGGCAGCACCGTGCCAAGAGGTTGGTTGTTTCAGTGTGTTTCTTCCTCAGTGCACAATTCCAGGGAGTGGCCGCACTTGGCATTTCCATTTAACAGGTGGGAAAACAGGCTGCAAAGGTACGTACCAGCTGGCCCTGGGCAGCTCAGCTGAACTAGACCCCTAGGAGGTGTAAGCAGCAGGCTTGGGATAAATAGCTGCAGAAACACCTGATGGACACGTGAGTGACAGCTGTCAGGTTTGCCTTGACTGGTCCAGGAGGTACCGATGGTCATGGAAGGCAGAGTAATGAATGCTGATGACTGTCTCTCAGCGGGGCTGTGGTTGGGATGTTAAGTCTCTCAGCGGGGCTGTGGTTTGGATCTCTGTTCATATATCCACGGAGGAGCAGCTATCTGCGACTTATCCTTTCCATAAGCAGCGCTCCGCGTGGGAGCTGGGCGCATGGCAAACAGGTTCCTTACGTACGCGGAATTTATTAAGTCCTCAGGGGTCTGCGGGCATGAAGTCTTCTTATCTAAGTGATGAAGCTCATAGTGATCTAGTTTGTCCGAGTCACACAGCTTGGATGTCAGTGCCATTCACCCTCATTCCACCCCCATGGTGACAATCCCACCATCTCCAAATATCTCACCCTCCTGAAATTTACTACTGTATCACATCCACACCCCAAAGGGAGCCTCTTCCCTGGGCACAGACATGGCTGCAGATGCATGCGTTTCTGGTTAGAACAGAGCTGGGATCAGTGCTCATGCTCTAATGTCACAGTTCTGAAAAAGAAAAAAAATAACAATAGGGAAGACACAGACACACAGACGCCCAGACACACAGACACACAGACGCCCAGACACACAGACACATGCACACACACACACACACACACACGCATGCAGCCAAGCCAAATTTCAGCAGGAGGTTTTACAACTCTCTCAGGGAGCCTGTTGTCACCCTGACATTTAGTGGTCCATGAATGTCAAGTCCACTTACCCTGTGGCTCGGGACTCCCCAGGGGCCACCAGGGAACCTCACTAATTTCTACAGAAGAGTGAAGCCCTGTCTCAGGCACCGTGAGGGTCTGATGCCATGAAGAAGGCTAGGTTTCCACACCAACCCAGTTCACCTACCTGAGGCTTCTCTGACGAGAGAGGAAGGAAGTGGAACACAGACCACAGGCCTGGCCCTGACCACAATTCATTCTCTAGCAGCCCTGGTGGGGAGTCTAGGCTCAATGCCTTGATTTGCCAAGTTTGGGGGTCTTTGACGTGAGGGATGGAGGGGACAAGCTGATGTGGTCACAGTGTAGGTCAGAGGCAGACTGATTGTGGTCTTCACTGCTTTTATCACTGGTGGATGATAACACAGTACCTCAGCCTGAATGTGTTTTAATGAAAAGAAGTTTATTTGGCTCATGAGTCTAGAGCGCTAAGGTCAAGGGGGCTCCAGTGATGGCAGAGTCCTGAGATGGCCCGGGAGTCACATGTGGAGAGGCAGAGTGGTGTTTGCGAGTGTGCATGTGCGTGTCTGTGTCTTCTGGTTCCCCCACCTCCTCCTGTCTTCCTGCTCCTCCTCTTCCCCTCCTTCTCTCCTTGTGTTGGAGACTGAACCCAGGGACTTCACGCTGAGCTGCATCCCCAGTCTTTTTAAATTTGTTTAAATATTGAAACAGGCTCTTGCTCAGTTGCCCAGTCTGTGCCTGAACTTGGGATCCTCCTGCCTTAGCCTCCCAGAGTGCTGGGATCACAGGTGTGCACCACCATGCCTGCCTTCTCCCTCTTCTTATAAAATCCCCTGACAACCTTATCTAGCCCTTGCCACCCCCAAGGGTGCCACCTGTAAACACCACATTCACATTAAATTCCCAGCCTCTTAATACCTCTGATGGGAATTACACCTCAGCACTTGAATCTTTGGGTTACAGTCAAAACCCCATCAAACCACAGTGCAGAGGGACACAGTTCTGAGCACCCTGCCATGTGGCCCCAGGTGACCCTGTGATTTCACACGTGTGCTGCTTTGAGCCCCATTGTACTGCACCCATTTCACAGATATGCAGATTCGAGTCTGGGGAACTGAGTGACCTGCTCAAAGGCCTGAGTCAGAGACCAATCAAATGCTTGACGACATCTGGCCCTAAAGTCTGTAGTTTTAATTACCATAAAGTCATCTTTCAAGCTTCAGTTTTTCTCACTCCTTGCAAAATCCCATATTTTTTGCCTTATACTCATGGCTCAAAACTTACTGACCCATTCATTCAGCTGATCAACGCGCACCGTGTGAACACTCTCCATGTCCCAAGACCTTTGCTGAAAACTCAGGGAAACAACTGCATACGAGCTTAGGGGTACAACGCGTGAGATGAAGGCCTATGATGAATGTCAGGAGCGGTGGCCATGGGAAGCTGGGGGAGCACAGGGAGGCACCTGACCACCTGGGCGGAGGTGGGCAGTGTGAGTGAACCCTCAGTAAGTGAAATCACACTTAGCTTGCCCTGCAGGGTGAGAGGAGGGTATTCATGCTCATGCCAATCCTGCTTGCCAGAAGGGTGTAAGAAGGCTCTGTGCCCAGCTTATGGTAAAAAAAACCAGTGCATCTTAGGTAAATAAATGGTGCAAAAGAGCTTTGCAACTGTTTTCCTTTCTGCTCTGGATGCTAGGAAGCTCAGAGTCAGATTGGTGGTGGTGGTTGTGTAGACCTGAGACCTCAGCCTTCCTCTCTCCCTCTTCCTCCTTTCCTATCCTTTTTTGCTATTGCCTGGAATTTTCTGCAGCTCATTCTTTTCTGCTTTCCCATTCCAGGAGGTGTATTTATCTTTGACTGTTTGGAAACTGCCTCAGATCCTCTTAGCGCTGAGGACAGATAAACAGTAATTTCCATTTAGGACTCAGCTCACGGTCCTCTTGGCTCAGCAACCGAGTGCTGGGCATCTCTCTCACTTGCTTCAGTTTATCCCACAAATCCTTTGGTCATCACACCCTGAGGATGACTGCAGCCTTCTCAGGTCTCTCTCTGTCTGTAGAACCCCACTGCCCCCTCCCACCAGAAGCCCACACGGATGCGATCACAGCAGGACAAACTTCTAAGCCCTGCTAGTCCAGAGCCGGGGGCAGGAGATCTCAAGTTCAGGCCTGGGCCATTTAGCCATACCTCATCTTTAAAGAAGCAAAAACCAAAGAGCTTGGATCAGGCGCCTCCTTGTGGGGATGAGCGCATCCGGATAAAGAGAGGCCCATCCCTGCGCCGCCCCCTCTTCACGTTCTGCAGCTGCTGGAATTCTCAGCCCAGCTCTTAGCTTTACTGGTGATTGTACAGGGTCTGAACCAGGAGCCGCCGAACAGGAGGGCTGCACCGGCAGGAGAGGGCTCCTCTTCACCCTCTCCTGGCCCGGGGCGAGTTCACCAGCTGGGGGTCGCTCACATCCTGTGCTTCAGGTTTTGCGGAGGTCGCGTCCTGTAAACACGGTTGGGTAAATGTTCCGCTCTGGGCGCTCCGGGCCCTCTCTGCTTTTCATAGGCCGGGAAGGTTCCTGCTTCTAATTGCTTCGTCCGTCCCCATCCTGAAGCTGCCCAGGGATGCACCACAGACGGCCCTAGGCAGAACGAAAGATGCTCTGTCCTCCTACCAGGAAGGCGCAGGGGTTAGGTGCTGAGATGAAGCTGGAGCGTCCTTCCATGGTGGGGACCCTTGAGGTTTCTTTACCCCAGGTCCCTAATGCTGTGGGAACAAGTTGGCTGCTCCAGTTGCCTCTACAGCATGGGACCCTGCAGCGGAGAAGCTGATTGACTTTGGGGTGATGGGGACATGGGCACCTTATAGGGTTTCAGCTTCTCCACCCAGGAGTCCTACTCAACAGCTGGGGTCCAACTCTGGTGCTCTTGTCTTCTGGCTCTGGGACTTGGGGTGTCTTAAATTTTGGTGCCCTCAGTTTCCCACATCTACAAAATTGGGGCATGAGTGCTCGTTACCTCAGAAGATTGTTTTGAGGGTAAAATGAATTGCAGCGTGGGAAATGCTTAAGGCAGGGCCTGGCACCCAGGAAATCTCTGTCCCTATTTTTACTCCCAAGACTATTATAATTACATATAAATATATAGATAGATATTTCACAACTAATAATGGGATTTGTCCTGATAAATCTATTGGAAGTTGAAAATGTCATACATCAAAAATGCACTCAACACACCTAAACTACACCTCAGCTACACCGCACACTGCTTAGTGAGGTCATTTCCAGCCTTTTATTCCCTCTTAATGCGTGGTCACGGGTGGAAGCTGTGCTTCACTGTCCAGAGGGGGTCGGACTGAGTAGCATCAGCCCAGGACAAGATCAAATTCAAAGTTGAAAGTAATGCATGAGTACTGTTTATTTTTGCACTATCATAAAATTAAAAAAATCGTTAGTTCAACCATCATAAGTTGAGTACAGTGTGTATTTTATTAATATCACCGTTAAGATCATTGAGGCTTTGGGTCCGCTGCTGCCTCTGGATACTGGGGTGAGATTAACTTGCCCCATTATGAAGTTGGTTTGTGCCTCAGTCTCTGGGGACACTTGTGATTTGGGGGAAGGGGGTGCAAATCTTTATGACCTGTTCTTTGCCTGGCCTCCCTCACCCACTCATCTGATCACCAGCCCACTCCCACCCGTCGCTGTGCTAGGCTGTCACTTGTCATTTGCCCAGGCAACCGAGCTTCAAATGTCCTTGCAGCTCCACCGCTTGCCTTGGGGGTTGTTGCTATGGAGAGCGCCAGGCAGGGCCTCACCCCTTGGCTGGCTGGGGGGAGATGTGCGCCCCATCCACGTGTGTCAGCATGCAAGCTTCCACCCCGTGCCTTGACGGTGGTCCTCTGATGCTTCTGCCTGGAGTCTGATGGGACCCTGGACTCCCAAGTCCCCATGCTCCTCCCACCCCAACCTCCTTCTCCTTCCTTTCCCCCCTCATCCAGGGGCTCAGCGCTGGATTCACTCCCACCCTGGTTCTCTCTTTCTTTTCTCAACTCCGTTCTACCTTCAACATGTAACTAGGATGTGACCACTTTTCCTTACCGTGGTCTCCATCCTGGTCCAGCAAGTGTCACCTGTACTTCGTTGTTGCAAGGGTCCCCAAACATTCCCTGCTTCCAGCTTGGCCCCTGCTGAGTCTCCCTGGGCTGTCACAGCAAATCACCAAGGTAGTGGTTAAGAGTGCTGCGTTCTCATGCAGTTCTGGAGGCCAGAAGCCCAAAGCCAGGGGCCCAGGGGTTGGTCCTGGAGTCCGGGGCGATCTGTTCAGTGCATCTCTCTTGATCACTGGTGGCAGCTGCAGTCCCCAGGGGTTCCCTGTCTTCAGACACCTCTCTTGAGGCTCCATTGCCACATTGCCGCCTCCTATCTTTTCTTCTTTTCTGAGGACAATGCTCAGGGGGTGAAGGGAGCCTCTACTCTCTGATGCTCTCAAGATCCTTAATAAGATCTGCAAAGGTCCTCTCCAGCACGGCCACTTCAAGTTTGTTCCAAGTGGACAAAAATCACCTCTCTGCTATTTACTCCCAATTTAGCAACAAGAGAAGCCCTTTGAAAACAATATGGAGTGTAGTGGCACACATCTGTAGCCCTAGCTTTCTGGGAGGCTGAGGCAGGAGGATCACAGCTTTGAGCCCAGCTTGGGCAACTTAGTGAGTTAGCAAGACCCTGTCTCAAAACAACTGACCCCTTGACTCCTCTGTCAGTGGCTCCTATGTCAGTCAGAAGGAAGGCCGGCATCTCCCCAGTGTGACAGCATGAGAGCCCATGTGGCCCCCCATCCAGCCAGGTGGCTGGGTCACACTGCGGTTCCCTGGGCTCCTGGCTGCTCTCAGCTCCTGCACCTCTCGTCCCAGGTCTGCATGGCCGCTGTCTCCAGAGTCCCCCTGGGTTCCTGTTCAGATGACACCCCCCCAGGGATGCCGCTGGCCTGTGCCCCCTCAGCTTCATTTCTAGCCCCTGCTGTTTGTCTCCTACTCCCAATGTTGTCATTCACAAGTCTGCTCACCATAATGGCAGCCCATGACAGGCCTGTGCACCTCTGGGGTCACAGGCCTTGTACATGACAAGCCTGCACTGATTCTGCTGCGCCAATCATGAGGAGCAGTGGGATAATCCCATCCAGCATTCCAAGGCTGCTCCACGAAGAGTGTTCAGGAAATGTTTGTTGATTGAATGCTGGTGTTCTCTGTATCTCTTCCAAGCCATGCACGGGACGTTTGTGATCCTGCTTCCGCTCAGCCTGATCCTGATGGTTTTCGGGGGAATGACTGGGTTCCTGAGCTTCCTCCTCCGTGCCTACCTCCTCCTCCTGCTCACGGGGATGCTCTTTCTCTTTGGAGGTAGGTGTCAACCCTGCTGGGGCCAGGCTGCTGGAGAGACTAGGAGGTGGATGCCACCTATAGAACCTCAGCAGGGGAAGGGATGCCCATCTCCGGTTGGGACTCAGTTTCCCCACCATGGTATCAGTCAAATGGGGTGAGCAGTTTCCAGGATAGAAGCGGGACGGAGCAGCTGCCAAGGGCTCCCTGTGTTTCCTGACAGAGCTGGCCTCTGACCTCAGCCTTGGTCAGGGTGGCTCCAGCTGAGGCCGTGCAGCAGCAGGAGGCCCCTGGGCGCTGTCCTCTCTCCCCGCTGCGGCTGCCAACACCGCAGGCTCAGATTACCAAGTGTGTACAGCCTCAACCACTCAGACGTGGAGTCTGCACAAGCCACCTGCCCGCCACAGAGAATAAAGCTGGCTCCCAGAGGCGGAGTGGGGGCCGGAGATGCTGCTCTAGACGGAGGATTAAATCCAAGGGCCCTGTTGTACAGTACCTGTAGCTAACACCAAGGTACTGCGGACTGGAAAACTGCTGAGAGGGTGGACTTCAAGCCTTCTGCCCACAACAGAGGGCAAGACAAACAACAACAAAAACAAGGCCCAGTGCGTGAGGCAGTATGTGAAACAGCTCAGCAGAGCCGGCTCACAAGGAGCGCGTATAGCCGAGCCTTGTGGCTGCACTGTACTACAACGTACCGAGAGCCCGGCATGACCAATATGGGCTGGGTTAATTGTTTGAGGAACCAGTGGTTTTAGAAGAATGGCTGCTGTAGGCCTCCTGGGTTCCTGGTGTGTTTGAAGTGATTCCTTATTATTAAAACAGACAGACAGACAGGCAGGCAGACAGACAGACAGGCAGGCAGGCAGGCAGCTGGGCATGGTGGTGCAAACCCGTAATCCCGGCTACTAGGGAAACTGCAACAGGAGGACTGAAAGTTTGAGGTCAGCCCGGGCAGCAAAATAAAAAACAGGGTGGGGACGTAGGCAGCCCCAACAGTGGGTTGGCGAGTTCAAAGCCAGGGGGAGCCTCTGAGGACAAACTGTGGCAATTTGTGCTTTACAGTAATGAACAGATTGAGCATTGGTCGCATCTTTGACCACACCTCGTATCTAGATCGTTTTCACGCCTCTGCCCTCTGTCCCTTTTCTCCCCGCCCGGCTCCCTCCTCTCCCACAGGCCTTCTTCCCGTTTCTGATCATCCTTCCTGTTTTGTTTGTTTCTTTCTTCATGTGATCTGCTCGCCCCACAGCCATGGTGACCCTGGCTGGCATCAGCATCTACATCGCCTACTCGGCTGCCGCCTTCCGCCAGGCACTGTGTCTGCTGGAGGAGAGGGCGCTCCTGGACCAGGTGGACATCCGCTTCGGCTGGTCCCTGGCCCTGGGCTGGATCAGCTTTGCTTCCGAGCTGCTCACCGGGGCAGCTTTCCTGGTGGCGGCACGCGTGCTCAGCCTGCGACGCGGGCGGGACCAGGCCATCTGAGCTTAGCTGCCGGCTGTAGTGAGGGGGACCAGGCCGGACTCTTCCCTGTGGGCTGAGGACTCACTTCCACAAAGCCAGCGGTGGAGGCCAGAGGGACAGCTCGGAACGCCAGTGAACTGAGCTTGGGCCACCCTCTCCTGCTGTCTGCAAGCTGAGCTTGCTGTGTGCTGAGTGTGTGCACTGAGTGTGCATGGACTGCATCTGTGCCAGCTGGAGAGGGCGTGAGAGAGCTGCACCCACACTGCCTGACATAAATCGCGGCTGCCCCGGACAGTGTCCAGAGCTCTCTGTCCTGCGATGGCAGGTCTGGCCGCCTCCGTGCATCACACCCTCCCCTGCCCTTTGGAGCAGAGCTGTCCTTCCTTAGGAAGTGTTCAGGGTGGTCAGCGAGGTTAGGGGACTTGTGCGGCGGTGAGCAGCCACTTAGCTGTGCTGCTCGAGGCCTGCACTTGCTCCTCTCTGAGCTTCCCTGAAGAGGCCCCAGCCTGCCTCCGGCCTCCCAAGAACATAGTGTGGGTGTTTCCGTGCAGCGGGACTGCAGGGGCTGGTGTGCAGGACTCCGGGGCACTCCTGGAAGCTCCCTCCCATGCTGGGCCTCCTGGCAGAGGTGCCGCAGGGTGAAGACTCTGCCTGGTGCAGTGATTCCTAAGACGGGAGACCCTGAGAACATTCTGGGGGCAGTGTGGGTCCCTCCAGGTTTTTGAAAGACCTGACTGTCAGATGAGTGGCCCCCCAGCATGGCCACAGGAAGTGGGGGTGGTCTGGGCACAGTGAGGGGAGCAAACCTCAAATCCACCACCATCCTGCCTGGGCTGCCAACCCAAGCACGTTCTACAGGCCGAGTGGTGGCTCCTGGCCTGGTGACCTTACACGGCCACTTCCCCAGTGTGGGCAGTGCTGGGTTCCCAGGTGGGAGTGGCTGGAAGAACAGCTCCGGACACAATCTGGGTGTGTGAGAGGCTGGGGACCTTGAGGTTAGGGGCTCCCTGGGTGGCTCCCCTGGGCCAGCAAGCTTGGAAGCACTGATGTCATGACACCATCACTGTCATCACAATCACCATGACATCATCATCATCATGACACCCCACTGTGATGCAATTGGCTCCACAACATTACCCTGTGACACCGATACCTGGCCCACCATCCTCCCATGACATCGTCATCCTCACTGCTTTGTCACCAGTCACTCTCTTCACCATGACATCACCACTATGGTTGACACCTGCTAAGCTCTTACTGTGCCCTATGAGCAAGTGAGACAGTCACTCAACAAACACTAGACGGGAACTATTGACTTGGAAGCACCCAGAATCAGTGACTATGGGACCCAACCCTTGGCCTCTGGGTTGTCACTGGATGGGGGAGAGAGGCATATGGAACAGACAGCTGGAAATAACCTGAACAGAGTACAGAGGAAGGAGGCGGGCCACGCTGAGAAAAGGCGGTCTTTGCTGCCACCTGCCGGTCATATGGCGGAACTTTGTCACAGCGCGGACTTGCTTTGTCAATCAGCCCATAGGACAAGTGGGTTCAATTTCTGGGCGCCCAGCCCTGGGCTAAAGGGCCGTGACCGAGACCCCTGGCTATATCAGACACAGGTCCAGTTGTTAGACCTGGAGGAGAGGGTTACAGCTAGCACCTGGTTGGCAGAGGTTGGAGGAAGGAGGCCTGGACAGCACCACGGTCTGGATAGAATCACAGAGAAGCCCCTCAGCCACTCACCCGGGGAGGTGCTACCCGAGAATGAGGCGTGTCAGACCTGGACACGGCGGTGGGGATGGTGGCGAGACCCCAGTTCCGTCCTCAGGAACAGGCGATAGACACACAAACCAGTGAAACGCAGGAGGGAGTCAGGCGGTGGATAGGGTGAGGAAGACTGGGTGTGGGGATCCGAGTGGCCGGGAGGGCCGCCGCCGCCAGAGGGCAGTCAGGAAGGGCTTCTCGGAGCAGGAGTCCTGGGGCCCGCGCCCAGGCCGAGGCACTGCAGGCGGCGAAATGCAGACCAGGTCGGTGACGCTGATGCAGAGGCCCGCGGACATGTTTGAAGGAAATGAGAGAGTCAAGGGTTAGTGGGAGGAGGGAGAGCGGGGGAGGAGGGTGAAGCGCGGGTGGTTCAGGGGCCCGAGGGCCTGTTCAGTTCCATTTCCAGGAGATTCATGTTGCGAGCCGGGGGGGGGGGGGGGGGGGGGGGGGGGGGGGGGGGGGGGTGTGCTCCGGGAGTTGCTAGCAGCTGGGTCTGAGGTGCGGAATGAAGGCAATGGTTCCTGCTCATCCGTATCATCTGAGACCTTTGG